>VDFB02271358.1:1086649143-1086749097 GCA_007258455.2 Sequoia sempervirens | reverse complement strand
CTCATCACTTTCCATCATGTGGTGAAGGTTATCTATGGCAGGTATGATAGTGTTTGAAATTTTTTCAATACTTACGCTATCTTGTAAATGAGCTAAGCCTTCATTAATTTTCACTATGTTTTCTTGAGTAATATTATCAACCATTTTTTGGACACTTGGAATAACACTTGTAGGTAAGGTAGGAATAGAAAAAGAGGTGTCAAAGGTATGGTCCATACCTAGGGAACTAGTTCCAACACTGGGAGTAAGAGAGCTTGATAACCCAAGATCGACAATCAGTGTCTTATCATGGGATTCCATGAGTCTCTCACTTTGTCTAACCATAATATTAGTAGTAGGACACCAATTACTACAACTCATACAAGGGATAAACTATAGAAGTGTAATGAACACAATATCCTATGGTTACAATTACACTTGAAATAAAAGAAATTGGAAAAATATTAAATTTGGAAATTAAAACAGAAAACAAAAGGCAACCCATAGAAACACAAAAAAGAAATTTCAGATCCTAAAAACTAGAGAATTAAATTCAATAAGGACTAAGATACCAGGAAGGGCATCTTGGTCCCCCTGGTGAGATTCTGAAGTTCCAGAGGCTGAAAAAGATAGCAAACAAGAGAGAGAGATGTCTGAAGCAAAACTCCTAAGAGGGACTAAGACACCAGGAAGGGCATTTTTTTCCTAGAAAAGGTTTTTTGCAAAAAATAGTGAATTTTGGAATATCAACAGTGTTTATAGATTTCCTATGCAAGATACTGATATTTAGAAATAGAAAAGTGTGCAAATAAGTGTAAGAAAAAAGTAACTAGGAACAAGCATTTGAATGCAATATGTAATGCAATTTTTTTTTCAATTTTGAATACAATAAGAATGTAAATGCAATAAGGATGATGAACATTGAACTTTTCAGTTTTTCTATGAAATGAAATGATATGAGAAAGTAAGAATGATACCTATATGCACTTTCACTAATGCAAATATAGGAAACCCTACATGCAATTTCACTATTGCAAAATGCAAGAAACCCTAAATGCACCTTCACTAATGCAAGAATGAATGCAATCTAGATCTAAGGACTTTAATAGACTCCAAATCAAAAATGAAATGAATGATCAAACAGGTTCACCAAATGATGAGTAGAGAAATGGCTCCAAATGCTTGAATCTTGAATGATGAGTAGAAAAATGGATACCTAAAGGTATCACACTTTTTCCACCAATCATTCACTAAAGTCCTAGGAGTACCAAAAATACAGTGTGATATGCAAAATGACCTAAAACTAGAAATGTAAGCTAAACGAGTGATGAAAATGATGAAATTATGCAACAAGGAGATAGTATGTGTGTACCTAGGAAGTATGGAGATGCTATGAGGATTCTGGAAATGTAAAGAAGTTGTCAAAATATGTTGTGAAGGATTAAGACGCCTAGGATAGTGTATTAGTCTTGCTACTATTTTTTGGAGCAAATACGAAGTCTTCAGATGTCAGAATTGGATCTAAAGGAATATCTAAAAATATGCTCGAGAGGACTGAGCCGCCCAAGATGGCATATTAGACCCATTATGATTTTCTTCAAACTCTGAATAGGATCCTGAGCTCACTTAGCAAATAAATTACTATGTGACTAAAACTTTTAGTCACGTCACTAACAATAGTAGAATTTGGAAAATAAATGACTAATTTGGTTATTGGGTCAAATCACAAATAAATGACTAATATCAAACAAATAAAAATGACTAAATAAATGACTATTACTCCTTTATTCTTTTTTCTTTCAAATTTGATCATAATACATAGAGCTTACGCCCCCCTCATGGGACCCTTACCTAAGTGGGCCATTTGGCCACCTAGGTTGCTTGTTGCCCAAAAATACCTATTGCGTGGAAGGAATTGCCTCTCGGTGCAGTCTTAAGGCCTTCACATATTTTATAAAACAATTTAACATTTACATTCTTTAATTTTTATTACTCATTATGTTAATGAATCATTAATGTTTTTAACAATGATTTGAAGCCAGTTTGATAACATATAATTCTAACACTGATTCAATAAGATTTATGGTACATATAATACATATATATTATCAATTATTTCAATCCATTTGAATAGATCATTTAAGGAATCAAGAATCAATAGTGTTATTCCCACAGTCCACCATGATGGGGTTAGAGAGGAAGCATGTTAGGGAGCCCTAACTTCACCACATCTAAGCCCAAGAGCATGAAGTATGTTAGGGAGCCTTAATCTAGATTTGTCTAAATTTATTTCATTCCATTATTTAGAACTTATTATTAATTGTTTAAGCTAGCCAAATGCAACTAGAATTTGTAGCACATCCATGCACAAACACATATTCTATAACATATTAGCATACATATAGTTTTCTATCGACGCAATCCTTGAACCTCCTTTAGGTGTAAGTGTTAGTATATATTCCCCTCTCTATATAGAATTGTATCCCCCTCTATCTCTCTTTCTTTTTCCTAATCTCTGTAAAGATCAATTAAACTATCATATTTTTTATATATTAATTACTAATTATAATAATTTTATATTTATATTTAGTAATTTTTATTATAGAATACAATATATAATAATAATTTAATTTATTTATATCAGATGTGGTTTTTCATCTTGCTTTTGACTTTTCTAAGTGTTGCTTATAGTCAGCTTCTCCATTGAAAATTTGGTATCCATGGTTGGTGCCAATTGTGTGAAGGTTTATATCATAGTTGATTTTTCATTTGGCTTCTCTAAGTAGTGTTACAGTCGGCTTCTCTATTCACACTTTGATATTCATATATATATGAATATGGAACATCTGGTTTTTTCAAATAATAAAGGAAGATTGGTATCTTTTAAAAATGGCTCATTCGGCAAACTGGTATCGGGTGGTGGTAAGTTTGGAGGGTAAATTAAGTAAGGAATCCTTCCTTAATGAAAATGATAGACTTGGTCAAATTTTTATCCTTGATGATGAGGAAATTTATTCTACTATTCTCAAGGTGGTTGGAAATTCATGGATCTAGGAAAATTCTAACTCTGCTCTTTCTGAGATTCTATCTCACTTTTTTACCATTCTTATGGATGTATTTCTGGATGAAAAGTTGGTAAATATGCTCTCTAAAAAAATTGTGCATCCTGAGTTGCTTCATGCTTTAGATCTTTAGGAGGCCTTGGATAAGTACTCATATGCTCCCTTGAACCAAGACTTTGTATGGACTTTTTTCTTAAATTAATAAAAGATTTCAGTGGCTCAACCACTTTTATTTTAATTTTAATTTTTTAATATAATCTATATATACTATTAAATATAATAATAAATATAATCATATTATATATAATTTAATCTATTTTACTACTATATTAAATATATATTATATATTAATTATATTTTATATTATATTTATATATTAATTTTTTGCATTATATAAAAAAATAATTATACTTTTCCAAGCTCGAATTTCAGTCGTTCATCATTTTTTGCCATTTTTTTTTGGTGATTTTCACCAATTTTTTGTTGCTTTTCCCTCCACTATTGGTTCCCGCTCAGGTCCAAACTCTTCCTTGCTAGTATTGACCTTTCACTTCTAAAATTTGGTGAGCTATATCTTGAAAATAAGGTTTCACTGAGGGTTTTAGAGTACATGTCACCAATCTCTAGCCATTGCTATGGACTGTATTGTATTTGATGTTGTTGGTGCCATTTCAAGGTTTTCATTTTTCAAACTCAAGAATCTAAGTTAGCCCTAAAACCCTAATATTTTTTTTAAAAATTTACTGTGAATAGATTGCAGCAATAGTTTATGGTGTAATTTAATCATGACATTCCATGATATCATATTTCTTTGAAGCATTTTTGGAAATAGTTCGCTTGCCTTGTCTATACTTCCACATTTTTATGTATGTCTAGCAGGGCACTTGTAACTATAATATATGATTGTATACCTAGATTTTGAATATCTATGTAGTTGGAACATACCATTATATCTTTGTGTTTCTATGTGGCTACGATAGTCCTATGTGGTTGTATACACTATTTTGTGTATACTTCCATAGTTTCTTATATGAGTTGACTTGAGAAACACATCGTTGGAATGAATCCACATGAGTCCAATTTTTCAATGTCTTTCGTGCCATTGTGCTTATGATTGTATAGATATCTTTTTTGCATGATGATCCATTTTTTAGCACTCCCAACGTTGCATTGGTTACATGTTCCCATACCTTGGAAAATGCATACATAATATTCTATTATGTCCATACCTGTAGGATGTAATCCACTTGGGGGTTCATTTTTTTATCGTTCCTCTTCTATTATTTGGCTAGGTGAAGCTCTTTCTCAGTGATATGATCTGTGGCTGACATGCTAAAAATGTATAGCCATTCTCCATACATTACTTTTGAAGGGATTGGATTCAATATCAGTGGAACAGAGGGTGGCTTTAGGAAATGTGAATGGATTGCAAATCTTTTTGTTGTTAATTCCTATTACATTTTTTGGTTTCCATCTCCTTCCTATTTCAAGTTCATAAGGAGAATGTGAATGTGATTCTACAAGAGAGAGAATAATAAAAAAAGGATATGCTAGACATATATCCCTAGCCAAAAGTTGCAAACTTTGGAAAGGGAGACCCCCATTAGCCTAGCATTATTTTGTTGTGGAGTTTATGTTGCTAATACATGTAAAGAAGACAAAACCTTTTATTAGTGAATGCAGATTCTTAATCAAAAGAACTAGAATATTATTTTTGGCAAGGTACCTATTTGCATATTAGTCTAGCGCTTATTTATTTAATGCCAAGGTTAGCACCCACATATTGAAATACAATGGAAAATAATTGTTATGAAGAAATTATCTTAAGTATCATTACATTTTTTGCTACACATACTCATTATATAACAGGGGTCTCCATCACACTCTTGGCTTGGATAATAGTTGTTGAATCCAGATTTTTTGTGACTTCATTATCTTAATGATGTAGTTAAAGAAGCTAATGAATCTCATTTGTGAGTACCATACACCATTGTAGAAATACATGGCTATGACATACCTTCAGATATTTCATTTTTCACTCCAAAATATTTTTGAGTGATATCAATATCAATTGATTTGAGCAGTTTGTTATTCCAAATGATAATTTGTACAACTATAGAGTTGTATTTTATTAAATTTATTTTGATATTGAATAGATTGTGGGGTTGTGGAATTGGAAATATGAAACCTATACTTTATTTTAGCATTATTTTTTTTGACATTACCATGATCTTGGTGTTGGAGTTTTAAGTGAATTCATTTCCCTTTTTTCCAATAGAATTGTTTTGTTGTATTATGTTAGTTTGTCTGGGGCTCCTTGAACAATTCTCCTTGCTGAAAATGCTAACAATAATAACTTATGGACATAAGCATTTGTGTAATTAATTTAAACTTACTTGCAAATTGACATGAATATATATGGGGAGGAGAGGAATGAAAGATTGTTTTACAAGCTCTTAGTTGACCCAGTTGAAGAATTTCTTCCTAAAGTCTACACACCCACTGTTGGTGAAGCTTGCCAAAAATTTGGAATAGTTTTCAGGTGTCTATAGGGTCTTTACATAAGCTTGAAAGAAAATTATGCACATCTATTTCATCCTCAATTTCATTTCTTACTATTAGGATCATGTATTTGTATGGTATGTGCATTCCATATGGGTATGTGTAGGATCATGATGGGCCAAAAAGTGGCAATATTATGGGTATTTGTAGGGTATGTGGTTGACGAATTTTTTTTCACCCAAAATTGATGAAACAAAAAGGGTTTTTAGAGGAGATTCTTAGCTTTCCACCAATATAAATTATGCTTTAATTTGAATTTAATAAATAATTATTATTTATTTTCTATTAGAATTATGACTAATGTCCTGATCGATAGGCTGATTGAAAACCATTTATAACTTTCAGACAGTATCACATTTTTTGAATCCGCAACATGCCATTCTATGCTTCACATACTATAGGATTAAAAAGAAAAATTAAATTTCATGAAGTTTTGACCAAGTTAAGGTGGTCACAGAGACAAGTTTTATATTTTTTAAAAGTTGTAATAAAAATTCATAATTAATTATTTACTTGGAAAAAATTACAAAAAAATATGCATCACATCCGGACATGAGTCCTCTACTTATATATAAAATCTTATAAAAAAATATTATCATTTTATCATGGTTAGGGTGGTCAGACAAACACCTACTTATTATTTTTTCCCTAAAATTTAAGTACTACTACATTGAAATTTCAAATTTTCACCAGATAGATTTTATTTATTTTTAAATAAACCTAGTAGTTTAGATAATAAATTCAATTTTCTACATAATCTATTCTTACATATTTTTTAAATAATATAGATAACTTATTCAATTTTTTACGTCAAGTTGCCGAACACTAATTTTTTTGAATTTTTTTCCACTTAAGGGCCTATTTTTTCCATGATAATCCTGCACATACCCATATCTAAAATTTTCTTTTTTGTTTATTGTCAAATCTTACTTTTATAACTATTCCCAGGGAACCTCTTTTTGTTTGAGGAACACTTGTAAAGATAGTCTGAGTTGGAGTGCCTAATTTTTCATCATCTATCATTTTGTGGGTAGTAAATAATAGATTGCCTTATAACCTATTATCTACAACTCTATAGGAACTTACATGTTCCTCATTGAATCGTATGTTATCATTGATAATAAATATATCATATACCTCTGTTATAAAATTAGATAATACTGTTTGTTCTCTTGTTCACATATGAAAGAACTATCACTTCATTCTAGGATATAATTTTGAGGTAATTGAAATTAGAAAGGGAAAGGTTCTTGACGTTTTGAAAAACTAGCCTAAATAGAACATCAAGTTCATTGTTGTCCCTAATGGCGAACGTATTCTAGGACTTGGAGATCTTTGATGCCATGTAAATCTAACACAAAGAACTTGACTTTTCAGGTGTTAATATTTTTACCATTTGGAATATAAAGGATGCATAGATTGTAATTTCTTTATTCCCATTTTTCTTTTCTTTCTAACATGTGACATTTTTTTTCTCTATGTTATAAATACTAGAATTTGCAAGTTTTCATCTCACATGTGGGTATGTATAGGATCATCATGGAAAAAAAGGCCCTTAAGTGGTGATGAAAATTTAATAAAATCAGAGTTAGGCAGCTTGACATAAAAATTTGAATAAGTTATCTATATTATTTCAAAAATATGTAAGAATAGAATCTATAGAAAATTGAATGTAGTTTCTAAACTACTAGGTTCATTTATTTTTTTAAATATATTTGGTGAAAAATTGAAATTTCAATGCAATAGTACTTAAATTTCAGGGAAAAAAAAAAGTAGGTGTCTGTCTGTTCACCCTAACCGTAATAAAATGATAATATTTTTTTATAATATTTTAGATATAATTAGAGTACTTGTGTCCCGATGTGATGCATATTTTTTTGTAATTTTTTTCAGAGTAAATAATTAATTATGAATTTTTCATTACAAATTTTTAAAAATATTAAAAACTTGTATGTCTAACCACCTTAACTTGGTCAAAAGTTCAAGAAATTCATTTTTTTTAATCCTATATTATGTGAAGTATAGAATATGACGCATGTTTTGGATTCAAAAAATGTGATACCATTTGAAAGTTATAAATGTTTTTCAATTAGCTTATCAATCAAGACTTTAGTCGTAATTCAAATAGAAAGTGAATAATAATCATTTATTAAATTCAAAGTAAAGCATAATTTATATTGGTGGAAATATGAGAATCTCTTTTAAAAACCATTTTCATTTCATTAATTTTAGAGTAAAAAAAAATTCATCAGCCACATACCCTACACATACCCATCATTTCAACACTTTTTGGCCCATCGTGATCCTGTACATACCCATGTATATTATGAATAATTATTCCAAGGAATGGGAATTCCTATTGGAAAAATTTCTCTTTATACAACACTTGGGGGAGTTCATCCTTCAGAGGTATTCAGTACTAGTAATAATAGATCTTGTTTTGAAGTAGCTTTTTTATGTTAGGATGTTACCCATTTATTTCACTAGTCCTTGATTAATATATCAAATGACTATGGCTATTAGTGGTAACTTATTTCTGGTTGATTCTGGAAAATTGGTACAACATAAAACTTGACTTAGAACATTATTAAGTTGCATAGACCACCTTGTTTCTATTGATTATCAGAGTACTGCCTGTATTGCTTCTCATGCAAAAACTTGCATAATATTAGTTTGTTAAATGGATTTTAGCTAGTAAGATACCATGTAAAACATATCAATTTTTTTCCCTTTTTTTCTGTATGTTTCAAAAGGTTGGCACTAAGTTCTAGAGTAAAATGCATTTTGGGTAATCTGGATCTGAATTATGCTATATGATAGCCTGAGCCATATATGACACCGATTCTTGTTTGACAATTTGTATGAGTAGTGCCTTCCAGTAAATATTGATGTTGGGGCCAACAATGGAACATTGTTGAATGATGAATTCTACATAGGGATTAGACAAAGATGTGCTACAAGCCAAGTTGTGTTCTTGACTAGAAAATCTTTCCATCTTTACTTGTCTATTTTTTCCTATGGCCTAAGTCTACATAGTACAAGTTTCTAACTATATTATGTGCTCAAGGAATATGGTCACCTTCTTCATGAGTTCATGTCTACTATCAAACAAGCTTATGGAGAGAAATTCCTTATACAAGTCAGGAGGAGCCCTTGCTTTTGATTGAAATGGATCTTTAACTTGAGTTTCCTTTATGAAATTGGGTTAAGAATATGGTCTAAGTTTTCTTTCAAAATTTTCCCTACTATAACTGATAGTGAATACACAATTTTTCTATAATAATTTCATCTTCAATTAATACCTAATCTATAATGTTTAGCTATTGGAAGAAATAATATATACAAAATATTCGTCAATCCATTATTTGTATTTTCAGAGCATTAATCCATATTATGTTATTTATTGCTTTAGCTTACAAAATATTAAGGAAACTAAAGAAGTGTGTGCTCTTATGATAGTTTGAATACCTTGCTAATCACAATGCCTTTACCTTACTGGAGAAGTACTCTTCATCTCACGTTGTCTTGAATAATGATATTCAGGTATGTCCATAGTTCACTATGTTCTAATTTTCAAAGTGCTAGAATGGTTTGCATATTTTTTCTTATGTCAAGTTTGTAAAATAATGATTATGTAAACTTTGTGTCAGGTGAATATGAATCCTCGTATGTGTCTCTATGATAGAAACATATTTTAAAATGGGAGATGGGTTTGGCTATTCCTAGAAAATGACCAAGACAATTTTGGCTCTCTCTCGATATTTCTCAGGAATGCCTCTTAAGTTTCAAGAGACATGTCCCCACAAGACATGCAAATACACTTAAAAGATAGATTGGAAAACAAATGAAAACAACCAAATTTTCTATCCATGCTTTAAAAAAATCATGTGCTCCACCAAGAGCCTTTTAGAGCATAAAAGGGTGCATTTTATTCAAAAAAAAGGAAATATGAAGGTTTTCAGGGAGTAGAGGAATATGAGGAGGATCAAGATGTTAGAGAGAGAAATTAGGGCTCCAAATGAGTGCTAAGTTTTCTTTTATAAAGTGACCAGCTATTAGAAAACTCACTAGGGTGAGCATTCATGGGTTTGGAGGGAAATTGAATTTAAATTTGAACTAGACACTAGCACATACCCTTAGGATAGAGCCATTTGAAAGATGGGGAACAAATTTTTACATAGAAGGTATTTTAAGTTGAGTGACTTGGCATACCTGTGATGACTTTTAGGACTAGAAATGGGAAAAAATGAGACATAATAGTGACTAAGTGACCCAAAAGAGTGCCAGAAAAGACAATCAAAAGTGTGAAGTATGTAGTTGTGATTCTATACCTTTAGCCTGAGCAGTCTTTTATGTTCTAACGTTATTCATTTCACTAGTTATATGCTACTAGTTGTTCAATGTTGTATCCTCTCTAAATTGATCCAAAAATTCCCTCTTTGTCAAATTGGTAACAATAGTATTTAGAAACACCAATTTATACCTAAGAGAAAATAAAAGCCTTCCTAATAAAAGTGCCCTTTCCACTATAACTCTCAGTTCTAGTGTCTCCTTGTTCATTTTTTCTAGCATCTCCTCAATTTTCATTTCTTTATAGAGAGCCTCTGAAAGATGCTCTTTAATCTCAACAATCAATGTTCAGATAAAATGGAAGCATTGCTCTTGCAAATAAGGTGCTAAATCATTTATCCTTGAAGGAGATTTATGTGCATGAAGAAAACTTAGGAGGTCTTCCAGAATATTCTTGGACCCCTCATCTATGGTATCTTTTATTTGACTAAGCTTAGTTCAAAAGTAAGCGTTAAGGAGAGCAAACTATTCTTCATCATTTTTCATCATAAATCTATAACTCAACCTAGGTAAATTGACACTTTTTATGTCCCCTCTCTTGACAAGCCAACCCTCACTAATAGTTAATTTGTGCAAATGGGTTTCAACATCTTTCTAACTTGCCAAAGATGTAACTATGGCTTCAAGGCATTTACCAACCTTAACTCTCTCATGCACATCTGTAAATCCATCAGCTATTATTTGTTTCATCTTACTAAAAAACAAGCTTTCAAAAAGTTCATCCCATAGACTCTTTGAGTGCTTCAAAAAAATCTCACACACATTGCCATGGAAACTCAACATTTGAACTAAAAACCATTTTTAGCCACTCCAAGCTTCGTTCAAATGCATCCAAACTATCCAATGTTTCTATGATTGATGTCTCATTCTCTAAAAGTTCCTTTCCACTTTTCACAAGATCAAGCAAATACTTTCCCCCAAGCCTATCTGTAGAGAGAATATCATTTGCACATTTCTTAAGCCACACTAAGCAAGAATCTGATATAAACTCACTTGGAAAAATCATCATGGTAAATTATAGCTTCTCTCGATGATATTTCCAAAATTGTACCTCATTGTTTGGGTTCAGAATCCCACCAAACAACTATGATCTAGGTGGCACTTCCAACACAGTCTTATATAAAAGAGGCAAATCATTTCGAACTAGTGCAAGAGCACTTGATGGACTATATGCCTCCATGAGGTAATTTTGCAAAATTTTTCTTTCTTGTTTTTTGTTCATGTAATAAGGTCTAATAGACAATGTTTAACTTGTTTGAGTCTATTTTAGGTCCTAGAAGGTCATTTTGAGGTCATATGTCAAATATTGTAAAAGTTGTCATATTGTTAAAAGTTGTAGAAAATGGAAGATGAAGAGACAAGGTTGTAAAAAGGTAGTTGGAGAAGTTAGAGAGGTTGTAATAGGCATAAATATGTCTCCCATGAGTCATTTTGTATGAAGGAGGTGGAAGGGGAAAGTGGTGAGGACAAATTCAAGTGGGAATAAAATATAACCTCATTTTCTGTATGTTTTTCCATGACCTATCACTATTCTTACACATTGTATAGGTTGTACGGACCCTTTCATGGTCTAAGCCTAATTGGGCATGAAAGTGCCTTGAGTTTACTACATTTTTCAATCTTTTTCATTCAATTTCATCAATAATGGAGGGAGATATTGCATTTCCTTTATAGACAGTGAGAAACCCTAGATAGGTTAATAGTGGGGGACTAAAATGATGTTTGCTAAGATTTCATCCAAGGGAAAATTTTGAAATTTTGTGAAATGATGTAATTTTGTGTATGTTTCCATGTGGAAAAGTTTCAGGGCTTGAGATTGAAGTTTTCTTATGTAATTTTGATGCCCTAGGACTATATTTATGCATGTTCAAACTAACACAAAAGAATAAACAAAGGGTTTTGTTGTTTTTGTTGTTGAATATAATGTACATATTAAATGGAAGTGTTTGGGAACTGTGTCAAGGTGTCTTGGGAACCCTTTTCAATTATGGTTTTGTCAAACTAATCAAAATTTTAGTATATATATTCATTAAGTTGTCATGATTGTGTTTCCTCTATGGCAAACTGGTAAAAAAGGTTAAGGGTTTTGAATGCTTATTTGTAGAATCTAGTGACCACTATCAATGCAAATGTTTGGAGTTGATATTAAGAAGTGTTGTGAACCTTCTTTAAAGTTGGTATTTGGTGAAATTAAAGGGTTTTATCCCATTTGGTATACTGCCCTATTATGATAGAGTTGACCGTTGAAGTAAAACTATGCTTGGAAAGATTTGTAGTGCTCCTTATTGTATGGTCTTAAAACCCTTGGAGGTCATTTATGTGAGTGTCGTGAATGCCTCTAAAGCAATGATGATGGTAAGTGTCTTCCAATTGGTGTGAGGGTCAAAGCTGGCAAGTTTGAGCCATTTCAAGAAGCCTAATCAGGCCTAAAGTACAAAATTACTAGTCCATTGTTGGGGTGTTGTTACAAAACACCTTGTGAAGGAAAGTTGGATTGTTGAAGTGTCTAAGTGGTTGATAGGGTATTGAAGGATTGCATTGGTCATTGTTACCTTGTGTAAGGTCAGCCACATGTTAGATAGGGTGTTATGTTGTTGATTCCTTATGTTGAGTTATTTCCAAGTAAGCCCCAAGAACGCCAAGAAGCATGAAAAGTGAGAACATTGCCTTGAGATTTGTTGAGTAACTAAGAAGTTTGTGCTTTTCCTCCTACCTCTGCATCAAGAACCTCCAAGAAGTGTTCCCCATCCTAACATAGCATTACCTGTATGACTCTTACCAAATTATTGAAAATGAAATGGACTATCCCCACCTTATCAATCTATCGGTGGAGCTATAAGGGGAGTTCCCCTAATGTAGTAATGTTAGGCCAATAGTGTCCCTATTTAAAGTGTTGGAAATGGATCACATATATCAAAACAATTTCTCTTGCAACAATCTTGGAGATGAATTTAGATGCAGTGTGGAAATCAGAACATACTTGAAGGTTCTTAACAACTTTCATACTTGTACCAGGGGCCATGTTCAACAAACCAAATGAAATTGCTAAATTTTCACTATGGTGGTAGATAAATGATTCTTTATACCCTATTTCCTTCATTTCCCAAGCCAATTTCTCCTACTTTGCATAGCTCTACCATGCTTGTGGATGTGATCTGTCTCCTACACAAAAAAATGTACTAGTTTACAACCTTCATTCCAACTACATCTAGGTATCTTTTTAATTCTTGTATCTTTCATCAATCTCTTTACTATTTAAACATCATGCATATGCTTTAGAGAAGAACATAAGTTGCAAAAAATTTAGGATCTAACTAAATAAGCAATGTTGCTAGAAATACTTAGCCTATATTCATATATGATCCTCATGTACCACAGATTTAACTAGCATCTTAGTAATAATGTTTAGGGTGTCCTCAATATAGCTAGCACAGGCATGGAGGTCAACCATGAACACCTAATGATCAAATATAATAATGTTTAGGGTGTCCATAGCTCCCATTTTATTATAGGGAGTATGCTGGAAAAAACAAATCCTTTGACAATTCCTCAAGAAGAGTTTTTTGTATGTTGTTCTCATCGACCGGACGTGTCTTCTAGTTCTAGTGATGCGTCGATGGTTCTATTTTTTCATTGGTGTGAGTATCTTCTATTAGTAGGATGAGGTCAACTATTCCCGCTATGGTCCAATGGTGATTTCATCATTGGAGTTAGTGCCTATCATTAGGACTTGGGTGGTGATTCCAACAATGGGTCGATGTTCATGTGTTTGGTGTATTGTTCGGTGAGAGTGTGGCCTACCGTTCTGGGGTCTCACCAATTAAATGTGCTCAATATTAGGATCTTGGTCATAATTTTCATTTTAAAAACATGCTCTAAAATCCTCGTCAAGACCTTATTTTCAGGCTGTAGCTTGCCACTTTTTGGATTCTATTACGTGGATTGTGTGTTCAAGTTCAGCTCTGGAACATAGAAATCCTAGTGCATTAAGCATCCAAGTTGATACTTTGGTGAATGACCTTATTTTAGGAAATATTGGGCACAATTTGTAGTATCTTATACCTGAGAGGAGTCTTAATAACTAGTAGGAAAATAGTCTCCCTTACTATAATTTTTCTTCTTGTGGACAATGATTTTGGATTTCCCACACACTTCTTTGCTCCTTCTAGGGTTTTTCACCTAAAAGGAGAAAGGGGAGGAATGGGGTCCAAAATGAAAATTTCAACACTCAAATTTAATGTAAATGCGATGTAATATGTCTAATTATAATGCACTAATGCACTTCTCTAAAAATACAATGATTTAATGATCCAAAACCTGAGAAATATAAAGTTCTAGAAAACATAGTGTCTGCACTTGATTCTGGAATAACTAAAAATGGCTAGAAATGCAAGTAAATGAAGAAATAACTAAAACAAATTGGAGAGGT
Organism: Sequoia sempervirens; assembly: GCA_007258455.2. Taxonomy (NCBI): domain Eukaryota; kingdom Viridiplantae; phylum Streptophyta; class Pinopsida; order Cupressales; family Cupressaceae; genus Sequoia; species Sequoia sempervirens. Next base: position 1,086,734,715 of record VDFB02271358.1, on the reverse strand, counting down.
GTACCTGTAATCTGAAACTTGATGCTGGGAGATTCTGGAATCCTAAAAAATTGACTAAAGATGCTGACTGGGACACTTACGCCAGGCTGGGTGACTTAGTCCCAGTTTCGGGAAAACTTATCAGAACAGGAATTCGCTAAATCAGTATCCAAAAATGCAGAAACCACTTTTTAGGCCTAGAAGTGGGACTAATCCGCCAGTAGTGGCAACTTAGTCCACCTACAAATTTTGGGAATCTCGAGACTAATTCTTGTAGCCCGAGGTCTCCACTTACTTTTTTGACAGGTGTCTGCACTTGATTATGTAGAAAATGGGATAAAAAGTGTCTCCAAGCTTGAATTAGGGTTATGTTGAATTGATTGACTTTGAAGGCTTCTTGACAACTTTTCAACACCAATTTATTTGACAAATCTGCATACAAAGTTTACAAATACACATGCAAAGAGGGAAAAATGGTTAAGGGTTAGAGTATAGGGTTTGTTGGAACTATAAAAATCTAGTGTTTTTACATATGTTTTCACCTATAAATTTCCAAATTTGGTCTTACCGTATGCATACTTCACCCATATTTTGCTATCTTGTCCCATTGAATCCATTGGGTCATGCATTTTTCACATTCTGGTTCATATCAACATAGGTTTCCTATTGTCTCCTTGACCCATTAGCGTTTTCTGCTTGCATAAGTCTATATTGCCTATCGGCAAGACTTATTATTTGTCACAACGACAGGATCTTATTTACAGGTGGTTGTCAGAGACCTTGGTTTTGTTTTGGCGATTTGGGATGATACACGTATTGGCAAAGCAAGGAGTACTCTACAGGACGTCTCGTCGAAAGTTGGATGTTATGGTGATTGTGGATCTTTGTCGGCGTAGGAGGTGCTTTGTCTCAGTGAATGGAAAATAAGCATGGTATGGGACTTTCGGTATAATAAGGTATTATCTGTATAGGGTTCCCCCCGACATGGTTATGTCTTGCCGATGGCCTGTGGTGTATTCTTTTCAGTGGGAAAATCTTGTGGTCTTGACGAAGAATACACTCAAATGTATTGCTCGATGTAAGATCCTTGTTTTGATGTATGGTCCTGGCGAAGGGCCTGGTGTCTTGCCAGATGGAATATGGTGGTGGTTTTGTCGGCAGAACTTCTGGATTGTCACAACGACATGAGGCTATATGGGAAGCTTTTGGTGTAACCCGATGATATCTCTATGACATCTTACCGAAGGGTAGAAGCTATAGTGACACACATGATAGGCGCTCTTCGGTAAGAGAAACAAAGAGTTATAGCGACATAACAAAAGGAAAAAAGTGTGCTCTCGACATGACAAAAGGCTTTTGACATAATATCCCACTGATGGTGAGTGGCTATACTGAAACGTAAGAAAGGCAAAGGGATGCTTCTTGACTTTGGTATAACATGTGGGTGGTCACGGCGAATAGCACGATGCATAGTGATTGTGGGATGAAACGATCAGCGATATATTGCCTTCGGCATACCTTCACGATTGTCTTGCCGACCGGTGCACTAGTAAAAAAAGAATTTCAAACACTGGGGCCGACATGGATAGTGCTTGACCATTGCTTGTCGACATGTGAGATTTGCCCGATTTCTACAGGGGCCGACATGAATATGAAACAACATGATTTCTAATGTTGGTGTATTTATATGCACCCAGATTGTAATTGAAAGGGATCAGATTTTAGATCACATATAATAGGTTAGAAATGGCTACAATAGGATAATTTTCTCTTATCAGAGACTTTGTGCATGTTTTCAAATGGTGGCTTCAATGAAATTCAATTGTGTGGCAGTTTTGTTTTGGTTTCAATTACATGTCAAGTTTATTGAAAAGCATTACTAAAGTTGTCTCCATGTTGATACTCTTTGGTTATTTAAACTTATGTAACAAGTTTATTTTTGGTTTATCTATGCACATTTGCTGCATTTGCATGGTTAATCAATTTAGTTCTCTCAAGTAGAGATTAAATCCTTTTCGTTGATCACAGTAATCAAGAAGATTCATCTAGATTGTTAAAATAGAGCTCAGTAGTCATAATTTTGCATTGTTCATACAAGTAATGAATAGATCATATGCCTGCAATTTGATTTTCTACCAAAATAAGTTGCCCATTTCTGTTTCATTTGACTCCGCATACCCAACAAGGTAGTGGTCTCTACAATTCCATTATTTGAATTCATTCAATCTCTTTTATTTAATATTCTAGCATTTAGATCAAAAGGTAGTTATCGTGTTTGGTTTCATTTGTTCATTGTTATCTACCATTATGGACAAAGCACATTAGAAGGATAATCATAAGATAAGACTGCATTGTTCAAGAGAGGTACACCCGCCTTGGTCTTGCAGCACCAGAAGAGTAGAAGGTTTGATTGTTTCAAGCCTTGTTCTGTTACCCTTAAACATTGTGAAAGCTTGGCAGCCTTTCGTGGTTCAAACTTGTGTTTTTGAGAGCTAACAAATTGGCGACTCTACTGGGGATTATATCAGAAAAATTCGGTTGAAGACCACATTATAGAGTCATTGGAGGAAAAGTTGTGATTTGAGAAATTTTAGAAAGGGTGATTCTATTGGGAAAAGATCATAAATAATGATTTTTCTACTTTTGGAAAAGTAGGTGGTGACTCTGAAATATTTTTTGTAGTTTTTTAAACATGAATGGAGGAGGATTTCAGTTTAGGGGAGGTCATGTTGGAGCTCCTCATAGTCAGCAGTATATGCCATATCACCATACACAATACTACGGTCTGATGTACCAGTATCAGTACCCACATAGCGCCCCCCCTCATCAGCATACAATAATGATCAGATAGTTTGATTTGTCAGGGATTCAATTATCCCCTTATCCAATGGATATAAATTGGAGAGGTATTATTCCAAGGTTTACATGAAGTGATGCAATCACTGCTGAAGAGCATTTAAGAAGTTTCAATACTTTCATCCAAGATTTGGATGTGCAATATGAAGATTTACACATGAGGCTATTCATGATATCACTTGTTGAGGATGCTAGGGATTGGTTCAACAGCTTACAGAATGTCTCTATTGATTCTCTCCAAGGATTTCAAGATCAATTCCTTGAACAGTTTGGGAATCTAAGTGTACCATATTTTTCTCTTCGTGAATTATTGCACATTCAGAAAGATCAAAGTGATACAATTTATGATTTCAATCGGAGATTCAATAAGTTGCATAATAAGATACCTCTTGGATCAAAGTTACCGGATTCTATAGCACTAAGTATTTATTTGAATGCTTTTGATCCAAAGATAGTGTATGAGCTTAGAAATAAATTCCCAAGAGATTTGGCTGAAGCACAGAAGATGGCACAAACAATTGAAAACAATGGGAAGGTTGTTGGGATAATCAATAAAAGAGACATTCCTAGGGTTTCTCAGTAGAGCAACACATATAGGAATGAAAGGCCAAGGTTGCGCAACATGCCCTATAAAATAGACTGGAAAGACAACAAACCTATAACAGCTAGGCCTGGAAGTGAGGGAGCTTCTGATCCATTGAGCAAGAAGGGAACCTATATGGTAAGTAACAATTACTTTTGTGATTTTTGTGATAAGCCACATTTCCCAAATCATTGTGTTGTAGCCCAAAGAATACATGAGGAGGGAATGAGATGGAAAACAATGAAGAAGATCACACAGTATATTTGGCTTTAGATACTTTTCACCATGTTGAGGAGGATGCAGGTGCAGGGCTTATCTCTTGCACAATAGATTATCACAGAGAGAGCGGTGTTTGTTGTGAATATTCTGATGCTGATGATGAACTTGAGGATTTTTATCTATAGTCAAGGGATTCTTTTACCTCTTATGAAGATTAGGATGAAGTGGAAATAGGAGATTATGATTCATCAGATAGTAAGTATACAATACCTCTGGTTGTAGTTGAAAGTTATGAGATACATTTGATCATGATGAGGTTTGTACATTTGAAAGTGATTTCCAAATTTTTTCAAACTCATTGTATGATGAAGAGTTAAATGAAGATCAGATGATTTTTTTCCAAGATGTGTTAATGAGTAAGTTTCAGATATTTTCAAATCCATTCTATGAAAAGGAGGAAATAATTTCAGACAAGCAAAATGATGGAATAAATAGCTGCAGTGATGTTGTTTATGATTTCCCATTCTCTGATGGTATTGGATTTCTATTTGATGATGACAAAAGTGAGGAGTATAACTGTAGTGATGGAAATTTTGAGACTTGTTCACTTGTCAGTGAACAGATTGCAGATTTGTTTACTCCTAAATGCCAGGGGTGTGCACATAATGATGATCTTGAGGTTTCGTCTCCAATTTTATTTATTTTTGATAGTGAAGAGTCTTTGTGTAAAAATTCTTATGACTCCCTGTGTATTTCTTGGAATGATGTTGATACTTTTGGTATTGATCAAGAGTCTGCTTCCATTCGGGATGAGGTGTGTGATTTTGAAATTTCTAATTCATGTGAAGAAGACATTTTTTTGCATGCCAAGGATGATAGAATTCCATATTTGATTGGTTCATATGTGCCTGATATTGGTGATATGAGTCATAATCCAGTATTGTATCCAAATGGTAGTGTTAAAGAGGTGCAGAAGGTTTTTGACTTGTTTTCCTCAAACAACAATGATATGACATAACATTTTGTTTCTCAAGTGAAGCACTGTGATTATGAATTTTTAATACAGCTGGGAGAGTGTTTCAGAATACATAACAGTGAGGGAGATAATAAGGAATGTTGTATTTCATATGTATACATTTTGTATGTTGAAGATAAAAAAGTTGTATTTGATGATGGAGAATATAAACTACTGAGTACTATTGGGAAGTTGCTCCAAGCTGAGCATGGTGATTCTTTAAAAACTTTCAGTGACAGGATGAATTGTATATGTGTCTTCAAGAGGAATCTGTTGAATTCAAGAGAAAACGAAGCTTTTGACTGGGGAAAGTGGTTGGAACTTCATATTGTAATAGCTTAGGATAGGAGAAGTTAACACATAGAGGATTGAGGGTTGCCAGTGCATGGACAACTCTTATTTTTTCTCTTTAAAATTATTTTCCATGCACAGTAGTTTAGGGTTCTAGTTCACTTCCATTTTCCATTCACCTCCATTTTCATTCTGCATCCATCTCCATTTTGCATTTGTCTCCATTTTACCATTCATTCCATTTTTGCTCACTGGCTCATCATTTTATGTCTGGTCTGCTCACCCATAGATTCTGGATCCTTGCAATGATCTGACTATCATTCATCGCCAGACGGAGCCATTGTTGGAACTATAAAAATCTGGTGTTTTTACATATGTTTTCACCTATAAATTTCTAGATTTGGTCTTACTGTATGCATACTTCACCCATATTTTGCTATCTTGTACCATTGAATCTATTGGGTCATGCATTTTTCACATTCTACTTCATATCGGCATAGGTTTCCTATTGTCTTCCCGACCCATTGGCATTTTCTGCTTGCATAAGTCTATATTTCCTATCGGCAAGACTTATCATTTGTCACAATGACTGGATCTTACATACAGGTGGTTGTCGGTGAGACCTTGGCTTTTTTCTGGTGATCGGGGATGATACACGTATCGGCAAAGCAAGGGGTACTCTACAAGACATCTCATCGAAAGTTGGATGTTATGGCGACTGTGGATCTTTGTCGGCATAGGAGGTGCTTTGTCTCGGTGAATGGAAAAGAAGCATGGTATGGTACTTTCGATATAATAAGGTATTATCTGTATAGGGTTCGCCCTAACATGGTTATGTCTTGCCGATAGCCCTTGGTGTATTCTTTTCAGTGGGAAAATCTTGTGGTCTTGATGAAGTTGAATATACTCAAATGTATTGCTTGATGTAAGATCCTTGTTTTGGTGTATGGTCCTGATGAAGGGCCTAGTGTCTTGTCGAATGGAATATGGTGGCGGTTTTGTCAGCAGAACTTCTGGATTGTCACAACAACATGAGGCTATATGGGAAGCTTTCAGTGTAACCCGATGATATCTCTATGATGTCTTATCGAGGGGTAGAAGCTATAGCAACACACATGATAGACGCTCTTCGGTAAGAAAAACAAAGAGTTATAGCAACATAACAAAAGGAAAATTTGACATAATATCCCATCGATGGTGAGTGGATATATCAAAACATAAGCAAGGCAAATGGGTGCTTCTTGACTTTGGTATAATATGCGGGTGGTCACAGCGAATAGCACGATGCACAGTGAGTGCGGGATGAAATGATCAGTGATATATTGCCTTCGACATACCTTCATGATTGTCTTGCTGACTGGTGCACTGGTAAAAATAGAATTTCAAACACTGGGGTTGACATGCATAGTGCTTGACCGTTGCTTGCCGACATGTGAGATTTGCCTGATTTCTATGGGGGCCGACATGAATATGAAATGACATGATTTCTAATGCTGGTGTATTTATATGCACCTGGATTGTAAATTGAAAGGGATCAGATTTTAGGTCACAAATAGTAGGTTAGAAATGGCTACAATAGGATAATTTTCTCTTATCAGAGACTTTGTGCATGTTTACAAATGGTGGCTTCAATGAAATTCAGTTGTGTGGCAATTTTGTTTTGGTTTCAATTACATGTCTAGTTTATTAAAAAGCATTAATGAAGTTGTCTCCATGTTGATTCTCTCTGGTTATTTAAACTGATGTAGCAAGTTTATTTTTGGTTTATCTATGCACATTTGCTACATTTGCATGGTTAATCAATTTGGTTCTCTCAATTAGAGATTAAATCATTTACATTGATCACAGTAATCAGGAAGATTCATCTGGATTGTTAAAGTAGAGCTTAGTAGTCATAATTTTGCATTGTTCATACAAGTTATGAACAAATCATATGCCTGCAATTTGATTTTATGCCAAAATAAGTTTCCCATTTCTATTTCATTTGACTCCGCATACCCAACAAGGCACTGGTCTCTACAATTCCATTATTTGAATTCATTCAATCTCTTTTATTTAATATTCTAGGATTTAGATTAGAAGGTAGTTATCGTGTTTGGTTTCATTTGTTCACTGTTATCTACCATTGTGGACAAAGCACATTAGAAGGATAATCATAAGATAAGCCTGCATTGTTCAAGAGAGGTACACCCACCTTGGTCTTGCAGCACCAGAAGAGTAGAAGGTTTGATTGTTTCAAGCCTTGTTCTATTACCCTTAAACATTGTGAAAGCTTGGCAGCCTTTCGTGGTTGAAACCTGTGTTTTTGAGAGCTAACATGGTTTTTCCTTGGTCAAATCCCACTTTCGTAATCAAACCCTATGAAATGAAATGAAATGGAAAGAGAATGATAACTAGACAACATGAAATTTCATAAACTTACCAAACCCTTGATATTGAAAATCTAAAGATATGCATTGAAGTGCTCTAATGGACAACTTGATTATGCTTAGAGTACTTGATTGCTCAAAATATTTTCTGTTTAATGAGTACAATAGATTAGAAGATTCTAGGAGATGTCAAAGGAGGGGAGAAACCCTTATTTATACTTTTTCTTACTAAATTTCCTGAAAATAACACATCACAGGCTGAGCTCAAGGGTTAGAGGACAAAATCCTGCCAGAAAATTGAAATAATTTTGAGTTTTGTGAGAAAAAAGGACTAAGTCACCCCTATTGGCGACTTAGTCCCACTTAAGCAAGTTAAGTAGGTGTCAAGAATTACAGTGCATTAAATTTTTTCCACCCTGTATATCCTCAAAAATACACTTAAAAATGACTAGAAAGTGTATTAAGGGGTGATTTAAACATGAGAAAGGGTTGAATTAGTGATGGAAAGTCTAGAAAAGTGTGAAAGTGGGTTAAAAAACTTTACAACACTTTGAAACAAGACTTGGTAAGTAATAAAAGGGGGATATTTAAGTGTATTATGATGAAAAGGTCCTAGAAAAGTGTGAAAGTGGGTTACAACACTTCACACCACCTTTACAAAACATCCTAGAAGTCTTAATGATTCGCAAGGGTCCAAGACCTAATGTGAATGTGTTGGCCACATTACGACATTAAGTGTAGGAAAAATCAAGCCAAAGTCCACTAGAGAGACTTAATTGAGCATAAAAATGTCAACTATACATTTTTTGGTGACACATTAAGCCCCCACCTTAGTGAGAGGATGAACTTGCTTCAAACTCTTGCTAAAGTAGCTAAACATGCACGTCGAGAGGGATCCTAATGCAAACACATTGGTAAGATGAGAACACAACAATCGAGAGGGATGATCAAGCCCCCAGGATCATGATCCCATGGAAAACCAAACATAAGCACAAAGGAACAAACATGATGATGAAAGCTTCAATCATTTTTCTAGCCCGTTGTGGAATAGATCTAGGCTATTTGTTTGAAATAAGAAATGTGTACTCACTCTAGGGAAACAAAATTTATGGTTTTCTATCAGGTGAGAAGGCCCAAGTATACTCACTATGGGGCCACAAAACTTCTAGTTGTCTGCGTGGTGAGAAATCAACAACATACTCAATCTAGGGCCACAAAACTTCTTGTTGTCTGTAGTGTGAGAAATCCCAAAAGGCGGCTAAGGGGAACGTCGTGCCTCAGAATGGGATTCCTGCTCAACCATATCAAAGTTATACTTTCTGATAACTATAATAAGGCACCACAAATACAATATCGTTTCATGCTTCATAAGACAAGAAAAGCTTTGTATGCTTTTAACTCATGAACAAATGCAAAGGTACCATAGGAACGCAAGCTATGTTATGCAAGGTGGCCATGTAAATGCAAAATTCAGAGTGCAAAAATGTAAAATGCAAAAGAAGTGTTCAAAGGGGTCTTGTTTAGTTCATGCAAGGTCTATAACTTGGGGAACATTGTGTCTAATGTCTCCAAGATAGGACCCATCAAAGAATAGAATATTCACAACTTAGGGGATGCGGTGTGTCACATTAGGCCACCAAGAGGAATGTAATATGCTAATATAGATCATGCTTTTGAAGGAAATTGCACCTAATGTCATCCAAAAAGTGACAAACACATCATATGAAGTGACAAGGATGCACCAAGAACCAAGAAAAAGAAAAAATGAAAAATAAATAATGCCAATGTATGCTCCCACTTTAAAGGAATTGCTACACACTGTTCTGTGAGCAATTATTTTAAAGTAGTGAATGAAAAATTCAAAAATAAGCAAGACATGAAAGCCAACTTGGAAAGCCCCTATGCCAAGTCATATGTTTCTAAGTGAGGCTATGTCATGCAAATTAAAAGGAACAAAGAAAGAGGGGTTTCCCCCAAAATGGAAAACACCAAACACATAAGGGATCTATGGATTTTGGATTAGTATGTTCATTTCTGCAATGTTTTTATGAGAGAGCTTGGAATTGTCATCATTCCCCAAAGACATAGAACTGGAAGAATGACACAAAGAGAGAAAAAACAAAATAAAGTCCATTTTGGGTCAACATGGAAGAGACATTGGGGTCTCAATGCTTTGCATCATCCCCAAAAGGAGAAACACAAGCAAAAAGAAAATGAAAAGGTGAAAGCAAAGGAAAATATTTTGGGTCAATATGAAGGAGACATTTCGGTCTCAATGCCTTGTGTCATCCCCAAAAGGAAAACACAAAACAAAAGTGAAAAAGAAAAGGACCTTTTGGGTCAACATGGAAGAGACATAGGGTGTTTGTACAATTTTCATCATCCCCAAAAGGAAAACAAAAAACAAAAGAAACAAAAGAAACAAAAGGACCTTTTGGGTAAACATGGAAGAGACATAGGGCATCTCAACGCTTTGCATCATCCCAAAAAGAAGAAACACAAGTGAAAGGAAAATGAAAAGGTGAAAGCAAGGGAAAAGCTTTTAGGTCAACATGAAGGAGAAATTTCAGTCTCAATACCTGGCATCATCCCAAAAAGGAAAAAACAAAACAAAAGTGAAAAAGAAAAGGACCTTCTGGGTCAATATGGAAGAGACATGGGGCGTCTCTATGCTTTGTGTCATCCCCAAAAGGAAAACACAAAAAAAAGCGAAAAAGAAAGAAAAGGACATTTTAGGTCAACATGGAAGAGACATTGGGTGTCTCTATGCTTTTTGTCATCCCCAAAAGGAAAAAACACAAAAAAAAAGTGAAAATGAAAAGTACGACATATAGAAGAATAGAGGTACAAATAGAGGAAGTGTGTGCAAAGAGAGAACATCAAATGTCACATCATGTGGGAACACGTTACATACATGAAATCACATAGGAAAAGAGGAATGCAAATGTAAGTCACGCATTAACCAAGTAATTCATGTGTCAATCTCAATGGGTATAAGCAAAAAATGAATAACATAGCTATGGGCCAATGACAAATGCATTACAAGGTCAAGGCTAAGAACTTCTTGCCCCCAGTGAGTGCAAGGAAAGAATGAGCCAAGATAGATGATGGGAAGGATCATGCAACAGTGAGAATGGAAAATTCAACAACTATTGCATGATAAGGTTTGTGATAGGGTACTATGGAATGATAGGATAGCAGTCAGTATCAGTGAAGTAATACTTATTTAGTATGTCCTTCAATATCCAACATTCATCAGTTCAGTGTCCAAAAACATGATGGTATTTACAATATGGTATGCTAGAATCTTTAGGATGAATGGCCAACCTATTTGAAGGTGGTAAGAGTGTAAGGACTCTATTTAAAAGCATTTGGAGTCTCCTTTCACATTCGGGTGGTGGATGGAGAGGAAACTTGAGTTTATTTAACTTATAAGGTCATTTGTATTTACTAGATTCACCTTTTTCATGGATTGAAGGAGGAAGAGGACCCATGGGGATCCTATCATCCTTGTCATTGGAATCATGTAGTGGTTGTTCACATGTAAGGAGGACATTCAAATCAGTAGGGGAGTTAAAAGATCACTGTGCCATCATCCCGAAGTCTCCAATATGGAAAAGAAGAGTTGTTGTTATGAGGAGGATCTTGATATCCTAATCCTATAGTGTTTTCATATGTTGGTTGTTGTTCTAAAAGTTGGTGAATGTCATGTTCGGTTGTTGTATCTCATCCTTGTTTACTTAAGATAGTAAAACCTTTTCCATATGTTTCTTCAAGATTGATTGGTGTGTGTAACTTTGTGATCATAAAATGGTTGGGTAGTGGGTTATTTAGAGGAACTAGTTCCACCTAATGAAGGTAACTTAGGTCCTTCATTTGTTTCAGGATGCATATAACCAAATGTATCATGGGGTGCAACAACAGTCCCCTGAAGATCTTGTGACTTCATGGATGGGTAAAAGGTTGCATTATTTTCAAGGTAGTTAAGACATTCATTTAAGAGCTTATTCATGCTATCATCATCTTCTACAATGATTTCAACAACACAAGGTGGAAATTCATTAGGAGTTGAAGTAGCATGAGGACATTCAAGGTCATTAGGATCACAGCCAAAGGCACAATTTGACATGTAAACTAAATATTTTAGTGAAGTCCAAAACTTATTAAAGAAAAAGGCCATGCTAACAATGAATGAAAGTAAACTAATATACTAGAAAGAGAATAAAACAAAAAATATAGAAAATATGAGAAAATGTAGTAACATAAAACACGAGTGCAGAAAATACCCAGAAAATGCCAGAAATTTGAGTGCAAATTGTGCAAGAGGACTAAGTTTCCCAGTGTGGAAATTTAGTGCCATTAATGATTTTTTTGATATTTTCAGAAATTTTAAACACAATTCTATGCCTTTCAGATGCACAAATGCAATTACAATATGAAAACGTGGAATTTTTGTAATTTTCAAAGCAAAAATGATGCAAAAATGCAAGCTATTTGATCTTTACACTAATGCAAGTTTGAAAACCCTAAGATGCAACTTAAACAATGAAATATCTAATGCAATGCAAATTAAGCCTAGGATGCACTTGGAATCAAAAGTGAATATGTTCACGTCAGGTTCACCAAAATGTGGACAATGATTTTGGATTGCCCACACTTTGCTCCTTCTAGGGTTTTTCACCTAAAAGGAGAAAGGGGAGGAATAGGGTCCAAAATACAAATGTCAAAAATCAAAGTTAATGTAAATGGGATTTAATATGTCTAATTATAATGTACTAATGTACTAATCTAAAAAGAAAATGATTTAATGATGTAAAACCTAAGAAATGCGAAGTGCTGGAAAACACAGTGTGATATGCAAAAATGCCTAAAAATGTAAGTAAATGATGAAATAACTGAACAAAATTGGAGAGGTGCACCTAGAATCTGAAATTTGATGTTGGGAGATTCTACTGTAGTACCCCTCCATTCTCACCTGGGATGTGCAGGTAGTCTAACTAAGGAATCAAAGGAGGAAGATGGGACAAAAGCTTCTAATGGTATTTTGTGAGTATGATAGTACATTATTTATGTTGGTATTTTATAAGTGGTGATTGAATTAATTAAATAAGGGTAATATTGTTTATTATAATGTTAGAATAAATTGTATTTAAATATTTAATTATTTAATTTATTTTTAGAAAAAGTCATGAGTTTATTAAATGTTAATTAAATATTAAATTGTGTTTATTATTTTAATTAATTATCTTGTTGAGGATAATTGTTAGAATAAATTATATAAATTAATTAGACAATCTTCTTTGTAAGTAAAAGTTGTAAAAAGTGGAAATTAAAACAAAAAAATATTGAAAATAGAAAAATAAATAAATAAAAGAATGAAAAAGATGATAGAACGAATGGGAATTGAGATTTAACGAAAAGCTTGCTTTTTAAAATATAATTTCTTTTATTTATGATTTTTAGAGCTTTTGGAAGAAAGGGGTAATATTTGTTATTTGGAATGGAAATTTTAGGGTAAGTTTTTCATACACAGAGATTTTATGAAGACAGAAATTGAAAAAAATAAGGGTTATGCATCTTTGAATTTTGAAAAGTTTTCAAAAAAGGGTTTTTGGATTCTTTTGTTTTGGGAAATGATTTGAAAAGAGTCTAGAGATTAAGGAGTTGGGTTGGAGATTTGAGCACGGTATTTTGGAAGGGAGAAAGCAGGAACAAGGAGCTCTTCGTGGAGGCCATCATGATTGAACGAGCTTCATCAGACTCTCGAGAGCGTAGGACCACAGGTTCCACTCTCTCTCTCTCATATTGATTGTTTTCGTATCTGTAAAAAATAGATATGTGTTTTGAATCCACCTTTGCTTGTAAAAGAAAATCCTTCTCAGAATTAGATTAAAATAGGGTCTCTGAGAAAATAAATAAATAAATAAATAGATAAATAAACAAATCAATGAATATAGTTGATTGTTTTAAATTGTCAAAGCAAAAAAAAAAAAACCTACATCTTCTGAAATGTCCAATTTGTCTATAATGGGATTTAGAGAAAATTTGTTCATTCTTTGAGAATAATGAATTTGAGAATTTGAAAATATATTTATATATAAATGTATTCATTCTGTCTCTTGTATCTTACTCTGTTATATCATTACTAATATGCATTTATATAAAAAATATATATATACATACTTATACTTATTTCATTTTATATGCATTCGAATGGAATATTGTTTTAATCAAAATTTTAAATATTATGTATTTTTCATTGGGGCCGAATCCGTGCGTCCGTACACGCTTTTAATATTAAAGACGGGTTTTATTTTATTTTTAGAGTACAAAATAAAAAACAAAAAAAAAATGTATTTTGGGTCGGAGGGAAGGACGTACCGTCCTCGCCCCCTCCCCGTCGCCAGCCAAGGGCTGCAACAGTCCTTGACTGCTACATACATAGTAATGGGCAGTGGCTTGTTTTTTTTTAAATGTTTATTATTATTTCAAATTTAATATATATATATATATATATATATATTTGGGGTATGTTTATATATATATTTTATTTTATTAAAATTTTAATTATAATATATTTTATTTAAAAATGTAAATTTTAATTATTTTATTTAATATTATTTATTTTTATAATGGAAATATAATGATTTAGTTTAATGTTAATTTATTACATTTTAAAAATGTAATTTATTTGTTTTTTATTTAAAATGTTAAATAATGCTTTTGTATAGGTTATTATATTTTTGAGGGTATTATTTTATTATTTGTTTGGGTTGAACAAATATTTGAAATAGAAATTTTGCTTTGGGTTTTGTTTATCGAGAAGATTGCATTTCATTATATTTGATGATAGGAATCTGATTTTATTTTTGTAATGATCAATTATTTGGTGATATTAATTATTTAATTGGGAATGAAATTAAATTTAATAGTGCGAACTTGCAAAATATATTTTGAGTTTTCTTTTATGTTATGTTATGTGTTGTCGCGAGAGGGCTAATACCTCGCAGGTTCTCATTTGTGTATTATGCATTATTTGTTTTAGATTCTTCCTTATGTGGACTTAGTAGGTATGGTTTATTAAATTAAAATCAGTATATTATCTACTTGAGATACGTATACCTATTAGACTATCTTTGAATTCATATTTATTTAGTGCATTTATTAATATTGGAACAATAATTGATGAACTATAGTTTAGATAGCTTTAAGATTCGATTTTATTAATTGCATATATTATGTTAGTCCAATTTATTAGCTATACATGGGTTCTAAAGATGATTGATTTGATATATTTAAGGGAATGTTAGTAAATAAGAGCTAAGAAATAGTAAAGGATAACATAGTTCAAGTGTAGATTACTGTCTTGATTATAATTGTAAATGGTACTATCATATAATTCGAATGTTGTTATTATATTGTTGAATTCTCATTTTGAATGACCCTTGAAATGTTTTCATACATTAATCATCAAATTGTATATTATAGATTGATATCGTTGAATGTTTAAGTTTTAAGTATTGGTTTATTGAGTAGGGTATGACTAGTGATAAGGAGTTGATTTTGATTGTAAGTTTACCTATACTAATTGTTTGTTCGTTAACCAAGAATGATGTGAAATCACTATTTTCTTTCACAGTGGATAGCTATAATATATATATAAGCATATGTTTTATCGTGAGCTATCTAGCTAAAGAGAATGTTGTTATGCCTTGTGACCTTGTCTTGTGCAACTATGAATAAATATTTGAGTAGGCTATTTTTATTTTATTTTTTGCAAGAATGTGCTTATCTAGTTCAGCAGTCTTCGGCTTCACCTAAGTGGGTGGCAGTCACCTAAGAAACTGTCTGGGGTGATGGACCCTAGAAAGGGTTGCATACCCACTTCTCTAGTATGTAATTTTGTATGGGTCACATAATGCTTATGCATAGAGGATTGAGGTTAGCGTGTATTTGTGGTGTTGTGTTACTTTTGTGTTGGGATAGATTCCTCCTTGAAAGTCTTATGAGAGAACCCTTGGTTGGTCAGTCAATGAGTTGGAGCAGCTCAAGTTGTCGAACTACGGTGCCTCTGTGAATTATATACGTAGGCAAGGCCATCGAGTGATGAGCTCCCGAGGCATTAGGTCGGGCCCCTAGGACTGTTCTTCTGAGTCTTGTTTGAGACTTGCCATTTATTTCTGATAATGTAAAAAAGTACCATCGATCTATATAGCTTCTCTTAGTGATCATGTGTTAACTATCTTTGATCTGATGTGTGTGCCAAGTCATGTAGACCTTGCAGGTATAGGCATTGGGAGCAAGGACTTGTCGATAAAATAGCATGTAAGAGGTATGTTAAGTTGACCTAAATAAGTAGACTCTATTGCCAAAGTTAGTAAATCACTTCTATCTTTTCTTGTAGCTTGTGTGATCATTAAATATAGCTATATGTAGTGAATCGTGTTGTTGTTGTCTTATAAGTAAACAAAATAAAATAAAATGAAATTATTGCAAATTTGGAAATATGCTCTGCAGTTGTATTATGGAACTATGATTTGAATTGTAATGAAATGATGTATCATTTTCCACGCTTGTGCTCATTAATAGTAGTTTGTCATCACTATGTGTTCTTGGTTGTTTAGTCTCTTTCATTTGATAAAATTTTATGATTCGTAATGACCATTTTGTGTATCCCATAGGACGTGAAAGATTTAGTAAATGCATAATTGATTTTCATGTAATGTGTGCACACATTCATCATATGCAATGTTCTGCAATGTTTCACTTTTAAAAAAAAATTTGTACGGTATTTGTTGTCCTTTGGGGTTCACACGGTGGGGCATTACATCTACAATCTTGAAAATTTGACTAAAGATGTTGACTGGGACACTCCAGGTTGGACGACTTAGTCCCAATTTTGGGAAAACTTGTTCGAACAGGAATCTACCAAATGGGTATCCAAAAATGCAAAAACCACTTTTCAGGCCTAGAAACGAGACTAATACACTAGTAGTGGTGAATTAGTCCACCTATATATTTCAGGAATCTTGGGAAAAAATCTTGTAGCCTCAGGTCTGCACTTGCTTTTCTAATAGGTGTCCGCACTTGATTCTTTAGAAAATGAGATAAAAAGTGTCTCCAAGCTTGAATTGGGGTTATGTTGACTTGATTGAATTTGAAGTCTTCTCGACCACTTTTCAACACCGATTTCTTTGACAAATCTACATACAAAGTCTACAAATACACATGCAAAGAGGGAAAAATGGTTAAGGATTAGAGTATAGAGATTTTCTTTGATAAAATCCCACTTTGGTAATCAAACTCTATGAAATGAAATGAAATGGAAAGAGAATTATAAATAGAAGACATGCAATTTCATAAACTTACCAAACCCTTGATGTTGAAAATCTGAAGATATGCAATGAAGTGCTTCAATGGATGACTTGATTATGCTTAGAGTGCTTAAACGCTCAAAATATTTTATGCTTAATGAGTGCAAGAGATTAGAATATTGTAGGAGATGCAAAATTAAGGGAAAAACCCTTATTTATACTTGTTCTTACTAAATTTATCAAAAATAACACATCACAAGCCGAGGTCAAGGGTTAAAGGACAAAATCCTACCAAAAAATTGAAATAAATTTAAGTTTTGTGCTAAAATGGACTAAGTTTCCCGTATTGGTGACTTAGTCCCACTTATGAAAGTTAAGTGGGTGTCAAGAATTATAGGTCATTAAATGTTGTCCAACAGGAATATCCTCAAAAACACACTTAAAAATGGTTGGAAAGTGTATTAAGGGGTCATTTAAACATGAGAAAGGATTGAATTAGTGATAACAAGTCTAAAAAAGCATGAAAGTGGTATACAACACTTTGAAATAAGACTTGGTAAGTAATAAAAATGGGATATTTAAGTGAATTATGATGAAAGGGTCCTAGAAAAGTGTGAAAGTGGGTTACAACACTTGACAACACCTTTACAAGACATCCTAGAAGTCTTAATGATTCACAAGGGTCCAAGACCTAATGTGAACATGTTGGCCACATTACAACATTAAATATAGGAAAAATAAAGCAAAAGTCCACTAGAAAGACTCAAGTTAGCATAAAAATTTCAACTATACATTTTTTACCGACACATTTCTATAACAAAAAATTGATGATCTTATGCAAAAACCCTTCAATTGGACTCATGTATCCTCTAGTTATAAATTTAATGTGGTGAAATATTCTCAGCTAGCTTTCTTTCCAACTTACAATGTTGTTAACTCTCTATTACAAAGGAATTGATCTACTAAAATTGGATCAAACAAAATACATAAAAGATATAGTCAGAGACACCATCATTTTCACCACATTTGTGTCTTTCCAATTATTCAAAGAGATCAGTGACATTGAAAACTACTCAAGGAATCCAATTCATGTAGTTGTAGTTGAAAATGAAAATGAGTGTGGTCTAAATGAAGAGAAAAAGAGTAAATTTAGAAATGTTATAGAGGAGAAAGGATATGATTGTCAGTAAAGTTGTTTAGAGGTTATTAGAGAAAATTTAGACCCAAGGATAGAAAGCATTAAGGGTTTCACCATAAAACAATCCCTCAAAGTGACATAGATGAAGATACTAGTGTTTGAACCTTAAGTTTTAGTCAATGGTTTTCATGCACATAATAGGTGGATAGGTAGCATGTAGAAATACATAGAGGCAATCTGATTTTAGAGACATGTAGACTCCTAAAGGCTATACTCACCATACTTCGACTCCCCAATCATTCAACTATTTTGTACGAATACTATGATCAATTGGAAAATTCCTTTAAAACAAACTCATAAAATGATATTTTAAGATAAAAATGACATTATTTAGAGCTTACTTATGTTGAATATGTTTGAAACTGGGTAAAAGCACAAAGCTGTGTCACACTTTCAACCAACTTATTAGCACAACTGAAGTTAAGTATTTCTAACTAAAAATCAATTTTGGTCAAACATATGATCTAGTAAGATTCATTCTAGCTAATTTAGATACTTCCACAAATTTTTCAACAAAAATTGTTGGCTAAAAATATATGGAGCACCAATTTGAGTCTAATTTACCAAAAAAATAAAATTATTTGAAAAACTTGAAGTTTCAATAAAGCTTGCTAATGTAAATGACATTTTAAAAAAAATATAAAAATATCCTTTTGTAGATCCATAAGTGTAGTTTTCAAAAAAATATTATTTTAACAGTTTAATTATTTTTTATATTTTATATTTCATTTTTACTAAAAGTAAGTTATCAACACAAAATATTGGGTTGATTACTAAGCCAAGGAAAAATACAATTAAAACTTATTAAAAAAATTTGAAAAAAATATGATGCACTAGATAAAAGAATCTATTTCAAGATGGTATAATTTTCTTTCTATTTTAGATAAATATTTAATATGAAAGTTGACGTCCGATGAAAACAATTATTTCTTGATTCACACACATTTTAATATTTATTTAAAAATATATATTTATCAAAATTGAAAAAAAATATATCCATGCACTAAAATTTCAAGTTATAAATACACACAAAAAATTTGAAAGAAAAAAAAAATTCTGTAAAAAGTTTGACGTCCCATGGAATTTCATTTTTTAGCATTTTATCAACAACTAAATTATAGTGTTAATTTATTAAAAACTAGTTTAAAATAATTTTTAATTTTTTTTTTTTTAAATACAAACATAAAATATACTAAAAAATACATATTTTACTAGTTTACATCATTTCAAAATTCAAAACATATATGCCACTTTTTAGTGATTCAAGTTTAAAAATTGGATTAGCGTTGGTCGTTTCCTTTATAAAGTGTGGCACAACTTTGTGCTTTTACCCAACTGTAAAGATTTATCTTATGTTGAATATATTTGAAACTGTAAAGATTTATTTGAATTAGTCTTGATACCATGCATGAGTTGTATATATGGTGAACTCTATTAGGAAGGACCATAATTAGGAGTAATTGAAAATTGATAATTGTAATGCAAGGATGAATATAGAGGAGGAGGGAAAAAAAGAGCACAAAATGATGAGTGATAGAGCAATGACTACTATCAACAAATAGGCTACAACCTATTGCACCTTCTTGAATTCAACCATTTACATACCCATGGCATTTCTCAAACTAAAATATTTTACTACAAAATGTGAATTCTCTCCATGAAACTAAGATAAAAATAGTTTGCAGCAAGTGAATAATCATATATTACATGCCATGGCAATCCAATTGGGGTAGAATCTATGAAATATGAAATGCATAATGGAAGGCTAATATGAAGTTATAGTCATGAAAGAGGACAGTTAGTTTAAAATATATAGGCCAATCTTCATGAGGAATGACACAATTGCACCCCATGTTCTTAACCCTAGGGTTGATATAAGAATGATAGTGGTGATGTGGATCTAGTTTTGAAAGCTTTGTGTCATAGAAATGACAAGATGACTAGCGTCAAGTGAGCAAGGAAAGTGAGATGTAAGGGAATTCAAGAGCAAGGATAGTGATCATACATAAATTCTAATTAGAATATAGTTTCAAATATATAGTGCTATGAAAGATAATAGCAGGATGTTAACAATCTATAAGCTTGTTTTGCCAAGATAACAAGTAAGAGCTTGCTACAATAAAATATTCTCAATCATCAAAAGGTAGTCCCATCATAAGATAGTGGACTTTCAGCATAAGATTTGATTAAACATCAATTTTTTTCTCTATTTAAAAGTGAGGATGATGGTATTGAGTATGAAAAAGATCCATATAAGCATAATACATAGTCAAAAGTGAGAAAGCAAGCCCATAAAGTATTTAATAAAAAAATCCTTCAAAAAGAAAAGGAGTAAGACAATTATGAGAAGAATATGATGTTCCCATGATAGAATATTCTATCAAGGACATAAATGATAGTATAACAATCATAAGGGTAACTAAGAGGAAATGAGCACAAGAGGCAAAGGATTTATTCAACAGAAATGCATGAATGGTTGTAGGTATGGTTATCATAGTGAGACTTAACGTATGACTTGAGATCACAATAATGACAGTCACGAAGACCAAAATACAATCACTTGTTGTTGATTGTTCAAATCACCTTGGCCAAGCAAGGATTTTAGATTGTTGTGGTCTATTCTTACCACCATGCATAATAGAATATGTTCTTTTTGAAGTTTTCAGCTTTTTTCTTGCAAATGTTATAGCATGACTCATTTGCATTAGCACAACTAAAATCCTTCACTTGAAGCATTAGACTTTACCACAAATGCTTGTGACAAATTGGGAATACCAAGTATTAGCATGAGCTAATTAGTTTCTTAAGCTTCTCATAAGCTTCTTGAGCTTATTCACTCCATAAGAAGGCTTCCTTCTCATCTTTATTTTATCAAATATAATTTTAGTGCTTTAGATAACAAAAAAATTTCTTTAGGTCTATCTTTGTGTTTTTGTTGGGTGAAAGCTCTTTTTCTTTTTTTCCTGTTAGGGATTTATGGTACATTATTTTCTCTTCTAATCATTTTATACCATTTATTGCTTTCTTTTAGATATAGTTGTTGCAGTTGTTCTTTCAAGAAATAGAAACTTTAAAGGGAATGTTCATCCCTTGACTTCTGCAAATTACCTTGATTCTCCCCCACTTGTGGTTGCCTATGCTCTTGTTGGCATTGTAATTTTTTTCAATGAAAATTATTGTTTTACTAGTACATATTTAATATTATAGATCTAATGTGGACTTAAATGTCATGATCTGGAATTGGAATACATGTCATCTTTGAGTTTTAGATTGGCATTGACTTTGAGATAGAACCGAAGTTAGCTGCATAATGCATGTTAAGACTCGGCATCAGAGTTTGGCTATAGAAAAAGAAACAGAAAAAAATTAAGAGAAAAATATAGTGCATTTCGTTCTCGCTATTTGACCTCTATAAATTTCACATTTTTGTAGCTTAATTTTTTTTGTGTAGTTCCTGTAGGTTTGATTACACTGAAGTGCATTCTATTTTGTTTCTTAAGTTAAGAAAATATTTCATCATCTATGTGTCCTCCTTGCATTTCATTCTTGCTACTAAATTTTCATATTCTATTGCTTCCTCCC
Source organism: Sequoia sempervirens (assembly GCA_007258455.2). Taxonomy (NCBI): domain Eukaryota; kingdom Viridiplantae; phylum Streptophyta; class Pinopsida; order Cupressales; family Cupressaceae; genus Sequoia; species Sequoia sempervirens. The sequence goes on along the minus strand of VDFB02271358.1, from coordinate 1,086,713,309 downwards.
ACTAGAATTGTAGTTGTTTGCAAGTTCACTATAATGTTGTACAAAAAAAACATTATCAAGAGGAAAGGTTCCTATTAAAGAAAGAAGTTCCAATTGATTTTTAAAATCATGAATATCATATGGGATTGTTAGATCAAATATATAAAGCAAGATCTGCAGTCATTTCTTTACTACATTTTGATTCTCTATCAAATTCAGAATTCGACAAAAAAAATCCCTATACATAGAGTAAAAGGAATGAAATTTACATATCTTTCTCCTACTAAACTAAACAATGATATTACAGTCAATGCATATACAAAACATGGGATATAATTTTAGAGCAAGAATGAAGTATAAGAGGGTAATGTTATTTTCCAAATGTTAATAACTTAATAGTAAAGACTACACAAGAACATAATACTTACCAAAATGGAAAAATCTATACAAAATGAAAAACCAAAGAGGCTTACCTGAAGATGAAATCTCTCTTTTCATTAATGATCCTTTCACTAGCAGTGGACTTGGAGATTGCTCAAAAATAGAAACTCAAAATGCTCTCTTGTAACAATCTTAGAGATGAATTTAGATGCATTGTGAAAATCAGAACATAATCGAAGGTTCTTAACAACTCTAATAGTTGTACCAGGGGCCATGTTTAAAAAACCAAATGCAATTTCTAACTTTTCACTATGATGGTAGATAAATGATTATTTTTTCTTCTAACCACAACATTAAGTATAAGTCTTGAATCTGGAAATACCCTGCTGCCTTCATTTTCCAAGCCAATTTCTTCAATTTTATTCTTGTTTGGTATTTACTTTTGTTGTTGTCAGCATATGAATTTTTTTTCCCTTTATGATTATGTGGGAATTCTGACTTGGTTCACATGCTTTTTGTTTTGGACCAGGTGGATAGAGCTGGGGTTGTACAGAAAATACAGGTGCCAATTGCAGCTAAATGTCTTCAACATCCTTTCTTTCAGGTTCTTTTTTAATTTGTTTTATAGTACTATGCAATTCTATATTTTCTTGTTTCTATTTTATGACTACATGGTAAATGGAAGTCTTTGGGACATCATACATGGTGAGCAAATGATGTTATGTAGAAACATGATAGATTTATGAAATATGAGTCCAATCAATATTTCTACCATCAGATCAAAATAGATATGGGAGAACCTAACAAACATTTAAAATTTTTGTGTAGGAACATCAAAGAATATTAAATTAGACTAGAATACTCATCTCAAGATAGCCTATGGTGCTACAAAAGTATTACCATATCTTCATTGTGACTGTAACCAATGCATTGTTCATAGGGTTGTAAAGAGATCTAACATTCTTTTAGATGACAACTTTGAAGCACATTTGTCAGAATTTGGCATTGCCACTTGCATTTCCTCAGCCAAAACTCACACCTCCACCTATGTTATGGGTACTATTGGTTATATTGAACCTAAATATACAAGAACCTCAAGGATTAATGAGAAATTTGATGTTTACATCTATGGTATTATTCTTCTAGAGTTGCTGATAGGCAGAAAAGTTGTGGACAATGACTCAAATTTACTTTAGTTGGTAGGATTCATGATTGGTGATAAAGAAACTAGCAATATATGAAGATGAAGAGGTAAATGATCAATTTTTTTAAGGGATAGTTCAATGGTAAGAGAAACAATGAAGTAACAATTAACATGGTTATAAGATGATAGTAATCAGAATGAAGGAAACCTACAGATGATTGGAGCTTTATTACAATCATAGAATGAAAGTTCCTTTGTAAAGATACATATCATGTACATATGCATTACAAGGGTAAGGGACTATAGATTATGATATAAAATAACAGTCATGCACAAATGATAGTTAGAGGATCAACAAGCATTACAAGGGTAAGGGACTATAGGTTATGATATAAAAGAATGGTCATGTTCCTATTCTTTTGTAAGCTATTGAACAACATAAAGACAAGGTTTTTGAGTAGATTTTAGCTACTTCCTTTCTCTCTTAGCGATGTATTGTAATATTTTCAAGTTCTTTCATGTTGGGATAGAAAATTGTAACTCCGTTTTCAAGCTTACACAACTAAATGCAATATCTTTTTAATTAATAAAATAAGCTATTTTTACCTTCTCATTGTTTTATTGTACAAATATTTTAGATAGTTGATAAGTAATTTTTTTTATTAATGAAAACCAGTAAATAAAAATGACTAAATTAATGACTAAATATATGACTAAAACAATAACTAAATATATGACTAAATATATGATTAAAGTAATGACTAAATTAATGACTAAATATATAACTAAAGTAATGACTAAGTAAATGACTATAATGAGCAAATAAATGACCAGTTAACAAAAATCAATGATTAAATATATGACTAAATTAATGACTAAATATAAAACTAAATCAATGACTAAAGCAATGACCAAATCAGTGACTAAAAATTAATGACTAAATAAATGACTAAAATAATTTAGTCATAAATTTGGTTGTGTTATAAATGACTAGCAATAAACTATTAATAGTCACGTGACTAAAATTAGTCATTTATATGCAATTTTGAGTAGTTTATTTAGTCATATATTGTTGTTTGTGTACTAGTGGCTCCAAGGTTTGCACTTGCTTCCTTTCTGATCTCAGATTCTGAAACTCCCAAATTCAACCTATAGGTGAGTTTCCGTGAAAATGACAACTTTGTGATGCAACCTTGCAACTTTTGCAACTTTGTCCTCCAAGTGATCTTCAAGTCTACAACCTAGATCTGTAATCACAAATATGGAAGAGAGAAAAAACTTGTTGATTGTTAGTAAATGGGGGTTTTCCTTGGTCAAACCCCTTGTTGGTAATTAAACCTTGAAAAGAAATAGAATAATGAAAGAAATGGTGAATGAACAACATGCAATGTTACAACTCATCAAATCCTTGTGAAATCTACAAACTTGTGTGCAATTGCTGCAATGGAGATGGATCTTGAATGCTTGAAAGATAGGACTTAAATTGCTTTGCTTGAATCAAAACCCTACATCACAAATGTTAGCACAACACACATGATGCAAGAAGCTCTTTGATATGATGCTTGAATCTTGAAATGGCTCCAAATGCTTGATGAATCTATTCTTGAATGCTCTTGTAAACTCAATTATGTTATGATAAAAAATCTCACAAAAGACTTGGATTGAAATGAATGAAGGAACCTTGTATTTGTACTTACTTATGCTTAATACCCCGAAATTATATTACACCAAGCCGACATATGAATTCATTAAATAAAGGAAGCTAAATCCTACCAGAATTTGAAATTAAATCTTGAAAATGACTCAAGGACTAAGATGCCCTAGGTGGTGTCTTAGTCCCAAGTTCTAAAAACTTGAGGCATAGACACCAAAAAGGGGGCCAAATTAGGATATCTCAAAATCAGGGTCCTGAAAGCCTTGGGGGACTAAGATGCCCTAGGTGGCGTTTCAGTCCCGACCCAAAATTCAGGGACACACATATGGAGTCATTAATTTATGCATTGGGGAATGTCGGGATTAACTAGAAAAAGATGTAATTCATAGGGCTTATGAATGCAAAATAAGACCAATTAAACCATAAATGAGCATAAATAAAGCAAGGCAGGCCCAAACAAGTGTGAAAATGCATGGGTATGCATTTTACTACACTACATTTATATACAAACCATAATAATGAGTTAGACCAACATGTTTGTTTCTACTTGCTTTTTTCGCTATGTTTTTTATTTTTTATTTTAGTTTGAGGTAGTAAGGCTATTCATTTTTGTTTACCTTGATTAGAGACTGATTTTACATATTAATTTATAATATATTTATAATATTTATGAAAATAAAATATTCATGGAGATAAAAGATCACATGGAAAGACAATTGAAAATGAATATTTAATAGATTTTATAATGAAATATAAATTGAAATTTCAATATTTAAAAAGTTATAATACAAATATAGTGAGATTGTTCAATTATAGTTTTGAGTTATCAAGGTATAAACCTCTATTATGTTGTTGAATGTTCAGGTTCCATCTTAACCTCACCTGTTCATAATTTGGATGAAAAAACTTATTCTAAATTTTATAATAAAAAATAATCGACAAAATAAATCCGAGAGGATAAGGTTCAAAATCTTGAGGAGTATAAGGGAACCTAAACAATTTCAACCTTGGTAGAAAGAAAACCGGCTATTTACCGCCTGCTGATCCTATAGCTTGAAAATGATATTAATATTAACAGTATGCTACATAGTCAAAACTCACGTTCAGATGAGTACGCTGATCCTATAGCTTGAAAATCATCACAGAACTTGCCGGTTATTTATTAAGTAACCTTCACTCAGAAGATTTGTTGCTGTACAAAGATGATTACGTATGTATAGACATACAATGAATACTCATGTTCGGCCATTATGTATCGTGTTCCAGTTTGCTTGCACCAACTTTATTGTACTACGAACAAATAACCATTAATAAACTATTGAGGTGTCATACAAGCATAAGCTTAGGAAAAAGATACTTTCTTCCATTCATAACGTCATAATCTTATCTGGTACTTCATAGGCAGCAAACCTATCTATGATTCTCTTTCTTTGTTCCGTGTTGTTCCACACACCATCGAATCTTCACCGTAGAAACACAAAGAAGCTTTCCGCACGACAGCTGTTTAGTGTCGATAAAATCATCAACGACAGGCTTTTGTAATTACAAATGCAGTTACGACAGCTGCTTGATGCCAGTTGCAACTCTTACGTAAATATTCTTTTCGTAATGTTACAAAGTACAAGGAAAGTTAGGTAGACGAGGGTCCCATCTTGAATATTTGAGTTCCAATTTCATGCTCTGGTCAAAGCACATTAGATATTTGAGTCGCTGAATATGGGATGGATAAATCAAAAACAACAAATAGCACAGAAGTCCTTGACAACCATTTTACGAAATTGAAATTTAATCAAAGATTTATCCAACATCGTATGGTTTAGCAGAATGTAAAGTAGATGAGTAAATTCAAGTTATGTTGTGCAAATACCTCAACTTCAACAATTTAATATGATAAGTTCTGTTTTAAATTAGTTTTTTTTTTTTTTTTTTTGGTCCTTAGGGCTTTCCATTTAAAGAGTACAGCACTTTGTAAATGTTGCTTACTTTATCAAAAACATGATAAGTCCATGACACTGTATGACTATTCAATTAATTTATATAATATAGAATCAGGAATGAAGATGGTGTTAAAATGAATAAGATAATCTAAAAAGTTGAATATTTTAGAAATTAGAGAAGCAATTAGAGTGTAAGAAAAAATAACATTCAATTGTAGAATTTAGAATTTTCATTTGTAAATATGAGGTTGTTCATTACAAACAACAATGTTGTAATTGTTGGATTGAATAAACAAGAAAGCTAGATCAGTATAATTTTCTTCAATCATTTCACTCTATTTTATACTCTATTTTTGCCTTTGTTGTTGTTTGTTTGTTTTGTATATATTTTTGGTTTGTTTCTACATGGTACCAAAGCTAGAAAATTTCTAATAAGGCTAAGATATTGCTGAGTTGATATTTGTTTAATCAGATAAGATTTAAAGTGATTTATTCTATTTGCTTGAGAGGAGTTTTATTCTAATATGGGTTCTACAAATCAAAGTTTTCCAATCTTTAATTGAAGTTGTTTAATAGATTGGAATATTGCAATAAAGAATGATTTGAGACAAAAGACTCTATGAAGCATAGTGAATAAAGAGATTGGGGAACCTCAACAAAAAAAAAAAAGAGTTATGAAAATGCAAGTTGAAGCAAGCTAGAGGAATCATTGGTAATGCTTTGAGACCAATCTCAATAGAAGATTTGTTAATGTTGATAATTACATATAGCTATAGCAAAATTTAGAATATTATGAAAATACAAATATTGCTAGTATGTTTAGTATAGAAGAAAAATTGGTGCACTTAAATCTTTCAAAATTTCAAAAATTATTGATTACTTTAATGAGGTTACATATTTAAAGACTTAGTTGAAGAAAATAAGTGTTGAATATATAAAAAAACATTTTTAATTAATTACAATGTTTGAAAGTAAGCTTCCCCCACCATACAAGGTATTTAAATAATCAAAGTAAAAGGGTTAATTCAATTAAATCCCAATACACTTGAGAATATTTTTAATCAATTTGGTAAGTTAGTTTTATATGAAGAAGTTCAACTTATTAAAGAGGGATAAATGAAGAAGAATCATGCATATGCAAATAAAGGTAAATCATTTTCTAGATATATTGATAAAAAGATCAAGAATTATAAAGGATGTAATGAATTTTGAAATGATGGTGATTCTAACTATTTTTCTAGAAATGATGGTGTATAAAACTAGTTGGAAAGAAAACTCATTATTTGTAGATATTATAGAGGAGAGAACCACATAGAAAAAAAAATATTCAAGAAGAAGAACAATGAAAGAGAACAATAATAGCCTAAGAAAGAAAGGTTAAAGGAAGGAAAGACAAACAGACATTTTTTTTCCATCTCCAAACAAGTAAAATCAAATATAAAGGTAACTTTTGAACCCTAAAATAAATGTAGAGTTAATGGAGGATACTTTTCTTTAGATTCTAATAAAGAATGTGTTATAACATAATGCATTTTAGATTTAGAATCATATTTTCATATGATTAGTAATAGATCCTTATTTGTGGGTTTTTATGAAAAGGAGAATTTAGATCAAGAAATTAGCATTAGCAATAAATAAAATTGCCAATTCTAGGAACATGGACTATTAGTGTACAACGAATGGAACTTAAAAAAAGTTATTGGTTGAAGGACTAGGGGTGAATCTTATTGCAATATATGAAATTTTTCAAGTTGGATATGATTTTTTTATCACTATTGATCAAGTTGTTGTTAGAGATAGAAAAGAACCAAAAAATGTTATTGCAATTAGAAAAAAATGACCATAAAGAGAGTCTCTTCAAATTTATTGGGTTTGTTGATAATGAATGCACACTCTCCCATGATTTTATTTATTAGAGTAATTATAAATCAAAATTTGGGCATGCTAGACTTGGACATATAAATTATAGATAATTGCAATACATGTTTATAATGAATATGGTTAGAGGATTAACAAATATTTTATCTTATAAATATGTATGTGAAGGATGTATATTAGGAAAAATCTATCAGGATCCTTTTGATTTAGGAAAAGCATGGAGATCCAATCATTCAATCCAATTCATTCATAGTAATTTATATTAACCAAGTTACCCTTCCATTTCAAGTGCTAGGTATCCTCTCATTTTTTATTGAGGATTGTAGTAGCGAGTGTGGGTCTATTTTTGTTAGAAAATATTTATATATCGCATTGTAACTATCTTTTAGTTGGTTGAACTAGTTGTCAATTACTAAAACACCTCATGCTTCCTATACCTTTCTATATATGTTGATGTATTGCGCGACTAACATATACAATTTAGTTTTATGCATTTCACCATCATTTGGTATCAAAGTGCAAAATTATGTTAGAATGTGCTAGATATTCTGGTAATTTCTACTAGATTCCAACTCCACTAACTGCATTGAATTCTCCTTCTACCACCACTATTTGTATTAAATTATCCATCTAGAATGTCGGTTATAGAAGACTAGAAAGAAACGTGAAGAGAATTCTAGAGATTGTTGTATACCCCTCAGACCTCTATAAAAGGAGGTGGTTGTTGTAAGTGTGGAATAAGTAATGAGTAAAATTGTGAACCTAGATCCTATACCTACAAGAGCACAACAAATAAAGACATTAATGAGATCAAATTCAAGTTACAATAGAGATTCCTCAAGAAATCCATTTGAATGTAAGAGAAAATGAATGAAATGAAGAACTCAATAAACTCAAACAAAGATATTAAATCCTATTCTAAAACAAAGCAAACTCTTAATCTCTTGAGGGAGTTGGTGCCAATTTGATGTAAAAATTGGCCCTTTCCCAACTCTAATGATGTGATGAAGATGATGTGATGAAGATTGTGATCCACTTTGTTGAATATTGATGAATGCTCCAAGACAAAATAAGCATAACCTAGCTATAAAACTCAATGAGATGGATGAAAATTGCTATGAATTTGAGTATAGTAAGTTTACTCAAGTTGTGGATGATAGAAATGAAGGATGGGCTCTCTATTTATAGAAGAAGGTAAAGAGAGAAAAGGAAAAAGAGATGAATGTGGGACTAATATTCAACCAATGAGAATAAGCCACATGTCATCATGTGAATGGTTGAGGAATGAGCACATTTTGGAGAATGTGCAAAGAGGGGGAAAATTCAAATTCAAAAGATGGCTTGAAGAATGAGGTGAAAGGTGAAGTTAATGCCACATGGATCAAGAAAAGGACACGTAAGATATTTTAAATGCTTTGTTGGATGTACAAACTCTTTTGGAGGGATGTTTGAAATTTGGGGAATATTCCAACCATTGATGCCTTTTTTGAATGAAATAGGAGAATTAATAAATCAAATAAATTGATTTATTGTGCAAGTGGCAAAAGCTAGAGGATTTGAGTGATTAGGATTAGCATTAATCATGATTTCTTTAATTTAAATGATGTTAGTTGATTTGACCATTTTGACTTAGATTTTAGGATTTAAATAACTCAAAATAAGAAGAGAATGAATTAGACTTAGTTAAATAAATATTTTTGATTTATTTAACCAAAGAGGGTGATGTTAGATTAAATTTGATAAATGTTATATTTATTTAATTTAATTAGCTGAACTTTAGAGATTTAATCAAATAATATGGATTATTTAATTAAACAAAGATAGGAAGATGAAATGACCTAGCTAATTACACAGAGACAATGATTTAATTAAATTGAGGGATTTATTTAATTAAAAGGGGAATTATGATGACTTTAATCAAATAAGGCTATTCAATTAAATGGTTAGACAGAGGGATAATTCAGGATGAAGTGATGTTTGTAGATTAAGATCGAGTGTGCGATATCAATCTATATATTTTCTATGTCTATTTTTCTCCCCTCTTTGAAGCGATGCACTTGTTGTGTTGGTTCAAAAAATAACCTTGCCATGATTAAAAATTAAAAATTCTCTAATTTTTTCAGATGCCCCATTGTTGCCCAAACTAAAAGAATTACGCTAGTATACTACCCCCTCGAGAGATCAGGCAAAGAGGTTTGATTTGAGGGTTGATCTCTTGACAAAGAGGTTCAAGATCAGTTCAACTCGAATATTTGATGTAGACAGATTTGATGATGTAGACAGTCATCATCCATGGTTAGCCTCATGCCTATTTTGATATATTACTCCCACTTGATCCTGATTTGTACCATGAAATTTACACTATTGATCATATAAATGAGATAATTATGAGATTTATATGCAATGGATGATATGGATGCATATGATATGATATGATGATGCTTTTATAATTATGCGTATGGGTGATAGATGCATGGTTTATGAAATTCTTAGAATAACCAATCTATATTATGCAATGATGGGGATTAATGCATGTGGTATGATTAATGTTTTCTATAATGGTATGATATGCATTATGCAGTATGTTGACAATTTGTGGATGCAGGATGGATGCATTAGTGATGATTTATGATTAACTATCATGGTACCATGTTAACACGAAAGGAAGTAGGAAGAAAATAAGATGATGACAAGAGACACCAATAAGCCAACTTTATTAGAGATGATAATGCTGATGATGATTTGCTTACTGAGGAGTTGGGATTTTTAAAAGGGCCAATTACCTTATGTTTGATAACACATGTAAGCACGATGCATTAGGGTATAAAGAATCAGGATGGCGTTGCACCTAGTGCGATGGAATTTGACTTGACAAACAGATAGGAGTATTCTTGTTCATACCCGACATACAAAAACTTTGCTAGGATGCACACAACAAAGCAAGTATTCACCAAGTTATATTACAAGAACATCCAACAAGCACTATAGACAAAAGATAATGGTTGATGTCACATTCCTTTCTCTGTAAATAATTTTGATTAGACATCATCGAGAGATAATTGGAGTGAGTGTAATAAGATAAATAAAAAAGAAAAGATCAAGTACACAAACAAGTCAATGTTCTTCATACTGCTAGCCAAGGGGATGTGTTTTGTTTAGGATAAGTATCGAAAGTGATATCCAAAATGATGCCCATTATCGAAATGATATATTCTAGGACATGCATTGTATAGGATGATGATGGGTTGATAAGTTGTTTCATAGGATTTTGATATAGGGTTGACTGACATGTTTGAAAATGATTAGGATTTTGATTTTGCATTTAAAAGTTTGAAGTTTGCTTTTGATTTTATGTTTGAAGTTTTCTTTTGTCAATTGTTGTACTTGTTTCACCAAAGGATAAGTGTGATGATTGATTATTGTGGGTGAAAGCGATATGGGATGGATGGTTTTGTATTTTCTAGAATATTTCAATGTTTTTAGTATTTTGAAAATATTGAGGTTGTTTTTGGTATTTTCAAGATTTTACAAATGTTTTGATTTTTTGAATGTTTTGGGGTTTTTTGAGATTTTATGAATGTTTTTTGATTTTGTGTCTTGGGGGCTAATCAAATATTAGCCTTGCCTATGTTTAAGCTTAGAGGCAAGGGTATGTAGGCCCTTAAGTGGTAAAAAATTTAGAAATATCAGAGTTAGGCAACTTGATGTAAAAATTTGAATAAGTTATCTATATTATTTCAAAAATATGTACGAATAGAATTTGTAGAAAAATGAATCTAGTTTCTAAACTACTAGGTTTATTTAAAAAAAAATCTATTTGGTGAAAATTTGAAATTTCAATGCAATAGTACTTAAATTTGAGGGAAAAAAATAAGAGTAGGTGTCTCATCAACCACCCTAACCACAATAAAATGATAATATTTTTTTATAACATTTTAGATATAAGTAGAGGACTTATGTCTCGATGTGATGCATATTTTTTTGTAATTTGTTTCCAAGTAAATAATTAATTATGAATTTTTTATTACAACTTTTTAAAAATATAAAAACTTGTATGTCCTGACCTTAACTTGTCCAAAAATTAATGAAATTCAATTTTTGTTTTTAATCCTATAGTATGCAAATCATAGAATGTGACATATTTTGGATTCAAAAATGTGATACCGTTTGAAAGCTATAGATGTTTTTCAATCAACCTATCAATCAGACTTTAGTCGAATTCAAATAGAAAATGAATATTAATTACTTATTAAATTATAAGTAAAGCATAATTTATATTGGTGGAAGAGAATCTCCTTTAAAACCATTTTCATTTCATCAATTTTGGGTAAAAACAAAGCCGTCAGCCACATACCCATCATATTGCCACTTTTTGGCCCATCATGATCCTGCACATACCTGCAATGTAGTTCGGATGACCAAGTTTTTGATTTTTTTGGGGATTATTTTTTTTCGCACAATTTCAACTTTTTGGATATGGATGTGCGTGATGATATTAGTGCTTTGTTTTGGTATTTTGTTGAAAACCAAGCTAAGGTTGATTGATCAGATTGATGGATTGATGATGATAACATTGTTGAGGATACACAATAGTGCAAGGATAGTGTAAAGCAACACAAGGATTTAGGATGGATATCCCAAGATGATGTGGGATTGATTGGATTTGATGATGATAACATTGTTGAGGATCCACAACAATGCAAAGATAGTGTTAAGAAACACAAGGATTGGGAAGGATATCCCGAGATGATGATGGATTGATTGGATTTGATTTGATCAAGATTGATGAAGCTTGGTTTGGAACAAAAGTTGTTTTGGATGATTTGATGTGACGTTGAAGCACACATTAGATGTGAATAATAGTGATTGTTTGGATTGATGTTCAATGAAAGATGAAGATTGATAAGGAATGTCTTCTTGTCAAAATATGCCATGGGCTAATGATTTGGATTTTGGCTCACAAGTGGTTGACTAATTTGACTTCACACTTTCCAATGTTTGGATCACCACATAAGTTGGAGGATATAGATCAAGGTTTATTCCTAAAGGAGGATTCAAATATCTGCCCTCAGAGTCTAGCAATGTAAGGATTGCAATGGGTGGATGCTTGGATAGGTGTGTGGATGGATGGATATGGTAAGCACGCAAAGGATACCAAGGATTATCTTGTGATAAGATACGAAGTTCAAATAAAGAATATTCATTTGGATAATGTTTCATGGCTCAGATAATGTTGGATAGGATAGGATCAGTGAAAATGACCCATGTCAAGATGTTAGATGTAAGCGAGCATAAAGTGTGCACCAAAGTTTATCAAGATCAAGATAACTCAGACTATGGATGTAGATATATGTGAATGGATTGGATAAATGGTTCATGGATGAATGGATTTATTCTGGCTAAGATGGATGGAATGTTGGATTTATTATGGATGAGATGAGATGCTTCCACCTGAACTGGTGCATGCAAATGCTCAATTCTACATATGACACTTGTTTTCCAAATTTTCATCATGTTTCCTATCCAAAGTGCCACCATAGTAGTTTTCACTAGAGGACTATTTTTTTTTTACCGTTTTCAATCCTTTTTCTGATTTATTTTTTTGGATTTTTGGATTTTTTTAACTTTTTGAAAGAATTTAAGCTCATGTTGAACCACCTAGTGGTGTCGATGTAGATGATTCTATCATAATGTGGCATTGATATCTTGCTTGAAGAAGCTGCTTTTCCAAGATACGTGCACTTGAATACAACTTTTGGGATTCCTGATCTACTTTGTTGATACATGGGTTAACTTTGTCTTTGTGCACACATTGTGATAGAATGCCTTCAAAATCTTTATGATGAAGGGTGGTTGCCAATACACAGTCAATGTGAGAATTGGATATTATGCATGAAGGCATGGATGGAGTTATGTGTTTAGGAATAGATGGATTGGTTGATAGTTTGGAACCTTTGACTCTCCAAACTTGGGAAGATGAGCAATGATGAGTGGATACGAAAGTGTGTGAAATTAGGACCAACTACTTGATATACTTTGTACATTGCTTGAGATGCTTGATTTTTCTTTTGTGGACGTCTTTGATGGATACATTTCGGTTTTTTATTTTTCCCCATTATTTCTTTGACTAATGGAGTTTGAAAGGGATAATATTTCTTTGTATTCTTTGGTATCCATATGTATTTGATTTGTCCTCTATGCTTCTCAGCTTATTTTTCTTTGATAATTTTATTTGTGGTTTGATTCAAATATTCCTTTTGATGTTGGTCCCAATTCATGGATGGGGTGATGGGTAGATGAAGATTCATGACATGGTTGGTTGTAGTATTAGCATCGGTTTCATCATAAGGATTCTTCATGCTCCCTATGTTGACATTTGCTAGAGACATAGTTGCCCCCAGGATGGTGGTAGTGGCACCTTCGTTCCTTGATTATGCTTTTTTTGATATGTCTTGTTCAGTAAGCATGCTCTGATAAATGACCACTGCAGATGACGTTTCATTTTGCTACTCTACTAACTCCTAAATGTCTTGTTTTTTCTGACTTGTTTCCTTGAGTGGATAATGTTGAATATATTCATACATGATGTCCTCAATCTGATTTTGGGATATATCTAATCTTGATGGCTACAACTCTATTTGACTGTAAGAATCAATAACCTCCTCTTTTTGTGTAATACTATAAGGAGAAAAGAAATCATATTATGAATTAAGATCATCTATGTGCCCATCCAAAGAAAACATCTCATGTGTAGAAGGAGGAGAATGTGCTATGTGGATGCAATCATCATTTGTGACATCTTGTATAGATAGGAGAGTGTCCATTGGATCATTGTAGTATCTTGGAGATATGAATTCTTGATCTTGATTAATTTTGGAATTTCTTTCGACATGCTTTGGATCAAGTTCTTGACATGGGGCAGTTTCAAACGATGGATTGCTTACAAAGGGTTCTTGGATATCTTCATTAGGCATGGGGAGTGGCTCATGATCCTCTTGATCTTTGAGTGGACTTGGATCAAATGTTGAGTTTAGGATTCCTTTAGTATTTGTAACCACGAGGTCAAAGGGTGTCAATATGACTTGGAAAAGACCATTGCTAGACCTTGGTGAAAGGTGTTGATCATGCTTTGGAATAAGTTCTTGAGATATTTCCTCTAACTCATAACGTGATGTATAGACATTTTCAATATGATCATTGGTAGATGGATCATAGATTATGTCAATGGGATCAAAAAATTCTAACACTCCTTGAAATAGATCACTAAAAAGTGGCTCTTGATGTATGGTGAGTTGATCAATAGATGGGGTAGAAACATCTTCATTGTGCTCTTTCATGGAGAAATATTGAACATTGTTTTCAACAATTGTGGTAGAGAGATTGTCAATGTCTTCAACCATAGGGTCAAGTGATGTTGACATTTCTTGAATTGGATCATTGTTGGGTATTGTTGGTGGATTTTGATCATGACTGAAAAGTGACTCTTGATATATGTTGATTTGATCTTCGAATGAAATAAAATCATCTTTAATGTGCTCTTTGATGGATAGATCTTGATCATTGTTTTCAACAATTGTGGTGGGGAGATTTTCAATGCTATTGCCAGTGGTTGAATCTTGATCATTGTCCCCAACAGTGATTATGTTTTGATCAATAAGGTCTTGGATGGGATTTGTGAGTCAAATACAATTTGATGTTGTGTGTCCATTTGTTTTGTGAAAATCACAATGGTGCTCCTCATTATACCCTGGTGGTTTATCTACGGGTTCTTGATAGTTCCCATATTTTCTTGTACCAATTGTTGTAGGACTGATTTGATTTGTCTTCCAAGTGGTGTGTATTTTTGCTTGTTACCTTATGAGATTTGTGCCTTAAATTGGCCTTGTGGAGATTGATCTTGCAGATGTGGTGATTGATCTTTGAGACGTGGTGATTGATCTTCAAGATGTGGGGGTTGTATTTGTTGTTGATGTTATTGATCTTGATATCCAACTTCTTGACATTGGAGATATTGTTCTTGATTTGGTTGTGGACACAACTCAATGCTTTGATGAAATGGTTCAAGCAGTGGAAGAGTATATTGATTTTGTGGTGGAGATGTCTCTTGGCTTAATAAGTCAATTATCTTGGCAAGTGAAACAAGTTGATCTAGTGAGTTTTGATCTTGATTCTAATTTTGACTCCCTTGATACAATTGATTTGGATTTTTTTCACATAGATTTGGAATGAACACTTGTGGGGTTTGCATGGGATCATGGACAAATTGATTTTGTACAATATTCTGATTTTGGATGATGTTCAGATTTGGGTTTATGGGTTGAAATTGAACATTGTTGTGGTTGGAAATCACATTGCCTTGATTTAGGTAACTTTGATTTTGCATGGTGTTACCTTGATTTGGATCAATACATGGAGTGGTTATCATCTTGTTTAGACTTTGAACTACATTTGTATGATTTGCGAACATATATATCCCAAAGTTTTCCAAGTGTGGATTTGAAATTTTCATGTTTAGAAAACTTGTACTTGGCATGTTCACATTTGGCATGTATGGATTTGGTGGAATGGTGTTGTTTTGTGGAAGACTCATGCATTGAGTGTTTGGTTGATAGATTTGTCGGTTTGGACTTGGATTTAAATCTACCATCGAGAAAGGTGTTCCAAACTCTTGACTATGCATACTCATATTTGTTGTATCATTGAGGTTTTTAAGAGATAATGATCCCATGTACGAATTGTATAAATGTGAGTTTTGATAATCAATCGACATTGTAAGGATTTTAAAATTCAGTTGATTTGGATTAGTCATGATGTATGGATCAAGTTTATATTCCATGTCATTCTTGTGTTTTGATCTTGTTGCAAAAGTGACCCCTAAGGTGTTTAGGACCAATGATGAGATGAAGGATGAAAGGGGTGAATGATATGGGTGTTTGAACATTCAGGGACTTTGGATCAATGCTATACTTAGGGATTTGATTTTGATTGGTTTTGATTAGATAATGAACTTGTAAACCCTAAGATGTTGGATGTGATCTTTAGGATGAACTTGTTCAAAGGTGTGCTGATTTAACTAGAGGTATGAGAAAGGATGCATTCCCATACTCCTAATTAAACAAGGTGATTTTTATTTGGTTTAAGGATTTACCCAAGTCTAGATAATGATGCTTCCAAAGCTCTAAATTTGCTTGTGGGATGGGATGATAAATGTTTAAAATGGATGAAGTGTTTGATTTTTATCCTAAATGAACCTAAGAAGGACTTGTTTACAAGGCCAAGGTTTTGAAGAACATGCTTTTCCCTTCAAACCAAAAGATCAATGTTTGCTCAAAAGACCATAAGACAAAATATACACAAGCACATGTGTGGGGTTCAATTGATTTCATCTTGATTAGTGAATTGCTAGTACCACAAACACTTTCTTGATTAGATTTTCAAACTAAATGTCCAATATCCTAAAAGAATTTCATCCCACAAAGTGCTATGTGGAATTCAAGGAAATCAAGGCAATGGTTACCTAATGTTTACATTCGTAGAAGTAAATTAAGATGTAAACCCAATTACTTAGAAAATTCTAAGGAAATAATCCCCAGGGTAAGCAATAGTTCTTGGATTTTGTCAAAGGTATTTGCTCTAACTAAGGCATTTAAAATTTTTATTTTCTTGTTGAATGTGTGTTTCCCAATGTTTTCAAACAAGCAAGTGTTTTGATACCAATAATATGCACAACCCTATGGATATGAAAGACTTTACTTGTTGAGTTCCCACTTGGACAAGTCCAGCTATGCCTACTCTTAACGAATGATTAGATGCTTGATCCCATTGGCTCCCTTCAATGAAACTCACTTATACGGGGCAGCAAAGCATCAACACCCATGAAACTCCCATGACATGCTTTTCATTTCTACTAAGAGCCATGAAAACATGGGACGGCTTCAAAATGACTGTTCTTGCACCAAGAAGTAGATCAAGCATTTTGGCCTTTCTACAACAAGGGTTTTAATTTAGAATTTCCATTTGTAGGAGTTGACCCATCGAGGCGAGAGACCATTGCTTCCCTTCTCGTCGGAGCCAACCACGTGATACTGGCCTTTGTTCTAGTACCCAATTTTATATCCTGACTAGAAATACTCTTGGCTTTAGAGTGTTACTGGTTGAGTTGTTCCCTTGGGTGAGTACTTTTTCCCAAAGGCATGCCATCAAAGATAAATAAAAACAAGCAAACATATTCATAGTTTGATCAACCTTCATTTAGAAACAAAGGGAGAACACATAATATGTTCCACTCACACTCACAAATATTTATTCAATTTTAATCCCAAAATGAACTGTGAAGGAAATAACTTACACAACCTAATATCACCAAAATCCTTTTGATTCTCAAGATCATTGTGAGGTGTGAGAGAAGCGCATACATCTTTTAGATGATATTATTTTGGGTAAGTGATTACAAAAAAAAGAAACACTTGTTCATTTTAACCCATCAAAGCAATGATTTTGATTCTTTTTAGAGCACCAAAAAGGAAAGATGAAAGTTGTTTTTGTTCAATTGTTAACCTTTAAAAAAAATCTAGTAAGTTTCCTAAGGTTCTTTTTAAGCCTTTTTTTTTGTTCTTTTTAATCCCAAACAAAAATTATTGAGTCCTAAAACTTGAAGATAACAAAGCCTTAAGAATGGGATTATAATTGTGCCCATAGTGTTTAAAAACACTTGTTACAATCATGTGATAATGCTTTTTCTTTGACTTCCATGCTCCATGATCCTTTAAAACCTACGATACAAGCTCCAAATGTTAGCTAAAATCAAGGAATAAGAAGATATGAGGGTTAGATAGATGATTAAGCATAACAACCCTAAAATTTAGACCAAGTTTCATTGTAATCTGACATTAAGTGAAAATTTGAAAATTTTAACTCTATAAAATCTAAGAAACACCTACACCATTGGATATCTTATGAAATTCTACCCCATTTAAAAAAAAAATCTTGAAAAAAGAAGAAAAAATGACCAAGATATGACCATTTTAAATTTGAATGAAATAGCAAGAAAGTCCAGCAGTTCTGTCTATGATGGCGGCGTAGTTTGGAAGCTCAGAGACATAGTTTGGAGTTTGGAGTGGTTCTGTATGCATAGTTGGCTCAGTTTGGAAGCTTAGTGGTGAAGTTTGCAGTTTGGAGTAGTTCTGTATAGCCCTGATATACTGTGAGCAGTTCTATATGGCCCTGCTGGACTATGAGTAGTGTTGTTTCCTGTAAACACACAAAAACACAAAAAAGCATGAAATTTTCTCAAAAAACATGATTTGGTCTTCTAGTTTTCCCTCCTTCTAGTGCCAAAATGTGAACTTAGATCCCACACTTGCAAGAATAAAACAAATAAACACACTAATGAGATCAAATGCAAGTTAGAATAGAGATTCCTCAAGAAATCCATTTGAATGTAAGAGAAAATGAATGAAATGAAGAACTCAATAAACTCAAAACAAAGATATTAAATCCTATTCTAAAACAAAGCAAACTCTTAATCTCTTGAGGGAGTTGGTTCCAATTTGATGTGAAAATTGGCCCTTTCCCAACTCCAATGATGTGATGAACACGATTTGATGAAGATTGTGATCCACTTTGTTGGAGATTGATGAATGCTCCAAGACAAAATCTACATAACCTAGCTATAAAACTCAATGAGATGGATGAAGATTGCTATGAATTTGAGTATATTAAGTTTACTCAAGTTGTGGATGATAGAAATGAAGGATGAACTCTATATTTATAGAAGAAAGTAAAAAGAGAAAAGGAAAAAGAGATGAATGTGGGACTAATCTTCAACCAATGAGAATAAGCCACATGTCATCATGTGAATGGTTGAGGAATGAGCACATTTTGGAGAATGTGCAAAGAGGGGGCATATTCAAATTCAAAAGATGGCTTGAAGGATGAGGTGAAAGGTGACGTTAATGCCACATGGCTCAAGAAAAAGACATGTAAGAAATTTTAAATGCTTTGTTGGATGTACAAACCCTTTGGAGGGATTTTTCACATTTGGGGAATGTTTCAACCATTGATGCCTTTTTTTGAATGAAATAGGAGAATTAATACATCAAATAAATTGACTTATTGTGCAAGTGGCGAAAGCTAGAGGATTTGAGTGATTAGGATTAGCATTAATCATTATTTGATTAAGTTAAATGATGTTAGTTGATTTGACCATTTTGACTTAGATTTTAGGATTTAACTAACTCAAAATGAGAAGAGAATGATTTAGACTTAGTTAAATAAATATTTTTGATTTATTTAACCAAAGGGGGTGATGTTAGATTAAATTAGATAAATTTTTGATTTATTTAATTTAATTAGATGAACTTTAGAGATTTAATCAAATAATATGGATTATTTAATTAAACAAAGATAGGAAGATGAAATGACCTAGCTAATTACACAAAAACAGTGATTTAATTAAATTGAGGGATTTATTTAATTAAAAGGGGAATTATGATGACTTTAATAAAATAAGGCTATTCGATTAAATGGTTCGATAGAGGGATAATTCAGGATGAAGTGATGTTAGTAGATCAAGATCAAGTGTGCGATATCAATCTATATATTTTATATGTCTACAAAAATAACAAACAACACTTCTTCATAGGACATTATTTCAACAGAATCAACAATAATTAATCTAATTAACACAAGAAAACTGTTGAAAGCATCATATTGTTGACTATATACAAATATTTATTAAGTCATGTGGCTTTTAGATTTGGTAAGAATTGTGACTATTAAAATGCCAATCTAGAGAATGAGATATTGCTAAATGTAATAATCTAATCCTATATGATGATATCTAAATGATAATGATGAAGTTGTGATTGAAATTGACATGAATATGATAAAAGGAAGCTACAGTAAACTATGATGCAACTAAATGAAGAGCCATGATATTGATTCTAAAATGTTATGATTGCTATTGCTAAATGATAATGTTATTGCTAAGATGCTTGATTGCTTAATTGGTATTCCTAGAGAGGAAGTTTGCATAAAGATGGGATCCATTTCTTGTAGAAGAAGGTTGCATTTATAGATTCACAGTGGCACATTTGACCTGGATTTGATCTAGAATATTGAATGGTGAGAGTTGAAGAAGCCTGAGCTGATCATGGAGATTGTTCCTCCCCAGAAAAATAGTCAGCTAGAAGAAAGGAAGAATCATTGGAAGAGGATGAAGAGGATTGCCTACAAATTTGTCTCCAAATTTTCCCCTAAAGGTTGAGATGAATTAAATTAGATATTTCATATCTAATTTGGTAGGTGAATATGATTAGCTGTAGAAATATGTGGATAAATTTGAATATTTGGATTTATTTTAGTTTTAGGAAGAAATAACAATTATTAAAATAAAAAAATGGGTATGTGCAGGATCATCATGGAGAAAACAAGCCCTTAAGTGGCAAAAAATTCAAAAAAATCAGAGTTAGGAAACTTGACATAAAAATTTGAATAAGTTATCTATATTATTTCAAAAATATGTAACAATAGAATATGTAGAAAATTGAATGTAGTTTCTAAACTACTACGTTTTTTATAAAAAAAATCTATTTGGTGAAAATTTGAAATTTCAATGCAATGGTACTTAAATTTCAAGGAAAAAATAAGAAGTAGGTGTCTCTCTGACCACCCTAACCACAATAAAATGATAATATTTTTATATAATATTTTAGATATACATAGAGGACTCATGCCTCGATGTGATGCATTCTTTTTTGTAAGTTTTCTTCTAAGTAAATGATTAATTATGATTTTTTTATTACAACTTTTTTTAAAATATAAAAAATCATATGTCTGACCACCTTAACTTGGTAAAAAATTAATGAAATTTAAATTTTCTTTTTTTAATCCTATGGTATCCGAAGCATAGAATGTGACACATGTTTTGGATTAAAAAAATGTGATATCGTTTGAAAACTATAGATGTTTTTCAATCAGCCTATCAATTAGGACTTTAGTCATAATTTGAATAGAAAATGAATAATAATTACTTATTAAATTCAAAGTAAAACATAATTTATATTGATGGAAAGCTGAGAAACTCCTTTAAAAATCATTTTCATTTCATCGATTTTGAGTAAAAAAATAGTCATCAGCCACATACCCATCATATTGCCACTTTTTGGCCCATCATGATCCTACACATACCCAAATTTTTTTGATATTATTTATTTAATAAAAGAGGAATAATGATAATTAAATAAAAATTGTTGAACTTTCATTATTTAATTAAGAGAGAATAATCAGAAGAATATAGTTTGTGAACTATATAAATAAATATTTTTATTTATTGAATAGTAGATGAATTTGATTATGATAATTACATAAAACAAAGTGAAATTTGGTTATTTAGTTAAGACGAAGTAATAGAATAAAGATTGAAGAATTTAAAAGATGAAATTTATAAATAAATATTTCTATTTATTTAATAGTAGAAGAATTAAAGGTTAATTAATCAAATAAATTGTATTTAATTAATTAGATTATCCAGAACATATTTAGGTGTATACATTTTTCCCCTCTTTGAAGTGAGGTGTTTATGGATTTCTTCAAAGAAAATTTTGCTGTTGTTGCCAGTATTGATGAATTTTTTTTAGTATGCCCCAGATGTTGATTTTGCTGTGATGATAAATATATGCCCCCTCGGGAGATAAATTGATGAATTTTTGGATTTTATTTTTCAATGATTTTCTAATGATTTCTCATAAAGATATGATGATGAAATAATTTGTCTCTTGATAAATAGTTTGAAAGATTCCCCTATGATGAGTTTTGAATTAAGCCTCCAGTAAATAAAAGAAATTAATCTCGCAAAAGTAGCCTTAATTAACCTAAAAAAGGTTAAAAAGTTGAGTTTAGAATTCATTTGTGCATGTTTGAGTTTTGAGAATTTGGAGTGAGAGCAATTTGGAGAAAAATGTCAATCCCTTACCACACTCACCATTTCGAGCGCGTGCATTGACACAATCGCCCGATTGCCTATGGACCTCTGGTACGTACTCGTGAACCTCCTTGTTTTTCATGTTTTTCATTTTTTGCACTTTTATTTTGGTTTTAAATATTTTGAATTCTTTTAGTGCATCCATAAGCTAGAAGATTGACATTTGATGATTTGACAAAGATTACTAATTTTCAATATTTCATGATGATAGGAGTCATTTGCAAACCTACATATGCGAGAGCGGTTTCCTAGGACCTTTTATTTGATACCACAACTAGTGCAGCCTGGCACAATAGTCATCACATGTTGTGGTTTGTCGTCTCTTCTAGACATGCCCCAGATTAGGATTAATTAGGGTCTCCTTATAGCTTTAGTAGAGAGGTGGCATAGCGAGCATAATACCTTCCACCTTCCTATAGGCCAGATGATAGTCACTCCTGAGGATGTATGGTGGATTTTGAGGATAGTGGTTGTTGGGGAGGTTGTAGTTTATGGTGCTTCAAAGCAAAGTGGGACCGAGGCACTACATCAAGTGTTTCAAGATGATATGATTTGTGGATATGAGATCCCATGGTGAGAGATGATGGATACCTATGCCACCCTTCCTTCTATACTTGTTGGTTTTATTGGAGGGTTCCTTTCTCCTGATCGCAAGTCAAAGGGAATTTCTATTGGTTGAGGTCGTGTGTTGGAGAGTATGATTGTACATGGTACTAGATATGAATGGGGCATGTGTATGCTTGCTCATCTTTATCATGATCTGCATTTGGTTGTCTACCTCTGAGGTTGTAGTTTGTTTTTTGGGGTTACATTGCTTTAGGTGTGGGTGTGGGAGCATATAATTGTTATGTGTCCAGTGACAAATAGAGACCAGCTATAAGGCCGTATGTTCATAGATATACAGGTCATCTTACTCAGCCCATATTGGGTAAGTTAGAGCACTGGAGGAGAGTTTTGGATGATTTGGAGGCCGTTACATGGTGTCCCTATCTAGATTGTGATCACTAGGATGATGATGATACAGAGATGGGATACCTTTGTCAGTCTATGGTCCTGATTGGTAGGACTCATTTTGCGATTGAGATATTTTTTCTTAGGAGGGTGCTCAGACAGTACAACATTGTACAGGGCATGCCCTAAGGTGTTACACATTATGCACAGCGTTAGATAGATTCTATTGAGTGTGGACTCATTCTTTCATATGATACTATTGTTTATGAGTACCTGAACCTACAACCTTTAGATTGGGATATTCTTCTTGACATTATTGAGCCTATGATTACTACAGATTATGTAGAGTATCCTTCCTTACATCCATTTCCATAGATATTTGTTCCTAATGAGCTTGTGCCACTACCTGGGGAGGAGGAGGTTGTAGTTGTACATGGCTTCTTATAGAGGAGAGAGGAGGGTGTGGAGGAGGAGCAGAATGTGGAGGTGGAGGAGGATGTGGGGGAGGAGGAGGATGTGGGGAGCAGTGACGAGGATGATAGTAGTGATGAGGAGGAGGTATAAGGAGGTGGTACAGATGGGGGTGGAGATGATGGAGGAGATGGTGGTGGAGGAGGTGGAGGACAAGGTGGAGCCAGTGGGTTAGGTGGAGCTAGTGGGTTAGTTCCAGTTTTGGATGTCAGAGAGATCATGGTGCCTCATAAAGAGGTGATCAGTAGTAGCCCCTGCAAAGCAACGTGTTCAGATTGGGATACCCTCTCAACATTAGCAGATGCAGATTATGAGTTTACTGGTGCAGGTACAAACTTTACAAGGTCAGCTAGTTCAGGCTCATGGTTTACTAGTGCAGACACAGACGTAGATGCAGACACAGGCCCAGTCTCATGCACAGGCTCTCTCTCAGGTACAGGAAGAGTTAGTAGTATCCTAGGCATAGATTACTACTTTGATAGCCAAGAGAGATGTAGCGAGATGGGCTGCAAAGTAGGCACAATTGATAGTTGAGAGATTGCAAAGACTAGTTGATGGTACTTCTATAGCTAATTACGTGAGAGAGTTTCTCTATGTAGGTAGAGAGGTAGAGTATTACAAGGTCTGTTACCATGATGTTGTTTTGTCTGAGTAGAGAGTCAATTATGCCCAATCTCGATCAAGTAGGACTCATTCCAGGATTTTTAGCTTAGGTGTGACACAACCTCTATAGAGAGATCCGAGAGATCCTAGTATGTCTGGTGGTGGAGGGACTGGTCTTGAGATTCCTGCACCATCTAGAGCTGGCACCACATAGTTCTGTGAGTTGTTTCCATGATATTTTTGAGACATGATGTATACTCTGGGTGTTTTTATTCACAACCATTTTGATGTTGTATCTCTTTATATTTTAGACATCATTGTATACTTGAAATTATGATTTTTGAGCTTTATATGATATGTGGTGGATTGATCGAGCTATATGTGCTTATATGGTTCTATAATGGATGCATTTAAGTATCTATTTCTATATGCCATGTGATGATTTATTTTATGATGTTATGGATGCAATTTATGATCCTAATGACATGTTATGATTTACATATGATGTTATACGTGATAATTCCTATAACGATGATTTATGGATGGATGATGTATGTTTTTATTTACATAGGTATATGTAAATGATATTAAAATGCATCTATATGTATGATTTTGGAGGTGTTGTTTTAAATGATATATGAGATAATGATGAAGATGAATATGATGTACTCTATTTTTTATTTTTCAAATGCAAATATATGATGCAATGAATGGATGAATGAACATGATCAATATGAAGGTACTTTTAATGTATGTTTTATGATATGATGAATGGATGAATGAAAATGCAACTACATAGAGATTTGTTTTTGATAGTTTTTCTCATGCAATTTTATGATGTGATGCACAAATGAAGAAATGAGATGATTAATACTGTAAATTATATGATCAAATGTTTGAATGATGAAATGATATAATAATTTTTATAATGTATGCAATGGAGATGATTATACAACTACATGATAATGATGTTTTTTTTTTTACTATCAAGTATACTTAATCCATTTGTGAGAAAAGATAACATCATTTTTGAATCCTTTACCATATTTTGTAACAAATACTCTACAGATGTAAGACTCACATGAATAAAATCTAATTTTATCATGCAAATCTATATGCAAACATTAGCACCTTAACAGTCCATTTATTTTGCTTGTTATCATCATTGATCTTTTAAAATGTTGAAAGTGATTACAAGCATCGATGGTATAATTTAGACCATGATGACTTGAGTACTACTTTCATGATTTTTGATATTGTAAGTGAACACAAGCATCTAGGTATAATTAAACTAAGATGACCTGAGCATTTCTTGCGTAAATAGAAAAGAATCAATTATTTTACTATGTGAATTGGAATGTCATCTATGATACTTTGTAGAGAATGTCTTGCAACAATTCGCACAATAAATAATTAATTCACAAACAATATAAAATTAAGATATCATTCTTCTTCCTAGCTTCTCTATTTCAATACACCATCGAGCTGCTCCAAAGAAATGATAAGAAAGATCAAAGTACAATAATTCAACCTTTGCCTAAAGTATTTCAATCATTATTCAAATTAGATCATCCATTTTGAGTTGTTCTAATTGGTTTGATTTCAATTGTTTTGATGTGGATAGTTGATTTTCTGAAGTGATCTGATGTTTGATGTATGTTCCATGTTGATTTTCCCAATGATCATTGTGTTTGCTGCATTGTCATACTACTTTTTTTCTATTTATTTAAGCTCAAGTTTATTGCCCCTAGTAAGTTTAGGATTTTTGCCCCAAGTGAGCTTAGGGTTTTTTCCCCCAAGCTAGGGTGTGACACGATCACTTTGCTAGGATATGTACATGATGTTCTCTTATCAAATGATAGGTAGAAAGATGATGGTGAAAGTGAATGACCAAGTCATGCATCTAATAGATAGAAAAGATGGTTTAAATCACATGTAGTGCCTATTTCTGGGTTTTCACTACATGCTTTTATTGCACTTTTTCATACTTTATGATTTTTTTTTGTCTTTTTCCCTTTTTCTGATTGTATTTTTCCTTTTTCTGATTTTTTTGTATTTTCACTTTTTCTAATTTTTTAGTATTTAGTATTTTTCTTTTTTTTTTTTTGTATTTTTTGTCACCAAGACACCTGTTTGGCAGGTTTTCATCAAGGTGATAATTTCAACCATGCACTAGATGATTTTAGGTATAGAATTTCTTGAGATGGATACTGTTGACATGTTCATTGAATACACCCCCTTTAGGTGTAGATAGCTAATAGGCTCCAGATTCAAAGACTGATATGATGACAAAGGGACCTAGATAGTTAGGTTCAAACTTCCCTTTCTTTTCTTTGTCTTATTGATTTCTAGGGTTTTCCTTTAGGACCAAGTCACCATCCTGAAAGATTCTAGGTTTTACTCTGTGATTGTAGCTTCTAGACATCCTCTGTTGATATTCCTTCAAATGGTTCATAGCTTGTTGATGATGTTCATCAAACAATTCTATCTCTTGAAGTCTAGACACTCTATAATCCTCATCTAGAACAATTCCTTTCAGTGACACATGAAGTGATGGAATCTCAATCTCAATGGGTAATATGGCCTCTGATCCATATATCAAGGCATATGGTGTAGCTCCTGTAGGTTTTTTGATACTAGTTTTGTATGTCCAGAGAGCAAGATTTAATTGAACGTTCCAATCACATCCAACATTGTTGATGGTCTTCTTCAGGATTTTCAAAATTGTTTTGTTTGAGGCCTCTACCTAGCCATTTCCTTGAGGATAGTATGGTGTCAAAAAAAGATGTTGGATATGAAACTTATCACACAATTCTTGCACATATTGATTCTTAAATGGTCTACCATTTTCTATTACAATGGACTAAGGAATTCCATACCAACTGATGAGGTAATTTAGTATTAAGGAATTGATTTTTTTTCTAGTTTTTTTTGTTAAGGGAACCGCTTCTATCAACTTTGTAAAGTATTTCATTGTTGTGATTATGAATTTGTGTCCATTTGATGGACATGGATTAATTTTTCCTACTAGGTCCAGTCCCCACTTAAAAAAGGGCCATGTTGAAGTAAATGGTTGTAATTGTTGTGCTGGCACATGGATTAACTTACCATGGATCTAACATTTATGTAATTTCTTAACAAACTGATACGACTCCTCCATATTTGGCTAGTAATACCCCAAACGAAGGAGTTTCTTTGCTAGGGTTAGTCCGCTTGAATGAATTCGACAAATACCTTCATGAACCTCATGTAAAGTTATCTCAAAATTGTTATCTTCTAGACACCGAAGAAGAGTACCATCTAGACCTTGATAATAAAGTATGTCAGCAATTAAGGTATGTCATGCAAATTGGCAAATGGAATTTTGTTTCTAGTTTCAAGAAAGATCGGGAGGAAGGATATTTTCTTTTAGGTACACATAAGTCTTTCCATAAATGGAGGATTCAATGTCAACTAACTGGCATATGGTTTGAGAATTTGGATTATCATAGGTAGAGTTAGACACTTGTTCCACCATAAACTCATAACAAACTCATTTTCCTAGCAATTGCAAGAGAGAAACAATTGTCACCCTAATATGTGCAGCTTTGTTTTTTTCCCTTGGAATCTCTTCAAACTTGATATCCGCAAAGTACTTTTTGAGATCATCTATCATCTTTTTATACATCAACTTCTCATATCTTTTCTGATATTCATCATTTACCTGATAGATGACTACTTGTGAATCTCCATATACTTTTAGTTATGTGATCTTCCATTCAATTGCCACTTCGATTCCAATAATTAACACCTCATACATAGCTACATTATTTGTACATGGAAACATGAGTCTATAGGACCTTGGGATGGTGTGTCCTTGAGGTGTGACAAACAAAATTCCTACCCTAGACCCATGTTGTGTGTATGACCCATCAAAATAAAGCCTCCATTGTTGTGTTGTCACAGTAAGAATGTCTGCATTAGGAAACTCAATGTTCATTAGATGATCATCAGATAATGGAGCTTCAGCTAGCTAATCGACAATCACTTGACCTTTGATGGCTATCCTATCCACATACTTAATATCAAATTCACTGAAGATCATGACTCACTTAGCTAGTCTCCCTATTAGAGCAGGCTTGTTGAGTAAGTACTTTGATGGATCATTTTTTTCTATGAGTTTAACAGTGTGGGTCAACATATAATGCCACAACTATTGGGTAGCAAATACCACTTCCAAACATTTTTTCTTGATGAAGGTGTAATTTATTTCATAACCATTAAGAGTCCTGCTAATATAATAAATAGTTTGTTCCCTTCCCTAAGGATCTTCCTACGCTAATAGAGCTCCTAAAGAAATGTCTGTTGTTGCAATGTAGAGTAAAAATGGTCTATCTTTTGTAGGTGGCATTAATATGGGAGGTGACATTAGATATTTCTTTATTTGATTGAAAGTAGTTTCACATCCTTCATCCTATTTGAAAGAGACATTATTATGTAACAAATGATTGAAGGGATGACTTTTATCTGCTAATTGAGAGATAAACCTCCTGATTGATTATATCTTGCCTTGTAGAGATCTTAGTTGAGTGATATTCTTTGGTGGCGGCATTTCCAATTTTTCCTTGACCTTAGCAGGATCCACTTTGATACCCTTTTCTAACACAATGAATCCTAGGAGTTTTGTCGATGTAACCCCAAACACACATAATTTCTTAGGATTTAATCTAACATTGAACTACTCCAGCCTTGTGAATATTTTTCCCAGAATCTCCAGATGTCCTTCTCTAGTATATTATTTTTCCAATATATCATGCACCTAATCTTCCATAAAAGTATGCATCATGTCATGGAAAATACTGGTCATTTCCCACTAATATGTTGTACCTACATTTTTCAACCCAAAGGGCATGACATTCCAATAGAATGTTCTCCATGGACATGTGAATGTTGTCTTTTCTTGATCTTCAGGTGCTATCTTAATTTGGTTATACCCTGAGAAGCCATCCATTAGTGACATGGCATGTCCTACTGTTAAGTCCACAATAATGCCAATGTTTGGTAAAGGAAAATCATCCTTTAGACATACCTTATTTAGATCTATGAAATCTGTGCATATTCTGATACTATTATTTGGCTTAGATACAAGTACAATATTAGAAATCCACTCAACATAATCGATAGACCTGATGAATCCTGCATCTAGCAACTTTCTCAACTCAACTTTTTCCATCAAGGTGATTTGCAGACACATTTTCCTTAGTTTTTATTTTCATAGGTTTTATCCCAAATGGTAAAAATAAATGATGCATTAGAAGATCTTAATCCAAACCTAGCATATTAGAGTATGACCAAGCAAAGTTAATGCTTCTATCCTCAAAGAACTTGACAAATTCTGGCTTTTCTTGTTTAGTCATTGATGCTGCTAGATGTAGAGTTTTTTCCTTTTCTATTGTGTCAATATTAATAGACTATGTGGGCTCCACCAACACTGATGATATTTCATGATAATGTTTCAGAAGGGTGGAAAATCTCCCATCCTTTGGTGTCTCAGAGAGGTTTTCACCATCAGATGTGTTCTTTATTTTTTACTTTTTCGAGATCTAATGCTACCATTGAATGGTTTTCACCATTAGATCCATTATTCCTATTTTCAATTTTGCAACTAGAAGATTTGACACCCTCCTATCTTAAAGCATCGTTATGAGATTTATTATTAGAACTTGTGTCAGGTTCATCATAACAAAGGAAATTTACAATTGCATCATCATTCGCAAAGATAGGAATATTGATAGGTTTATTTGGTCCCCAGTCAATAAATTAAGGATGCATTAATGGTAAAAAGTCATCGGATTGGTTAAGGTCAATGACAATAAAGGTTATAATAGCAATTTTGTCAAAAAATTTAGTGGTAATGTCAATATATATGATATTACTCTCCTCCAAGTCATCTATCTCGCTTGATATCTATCCATCCTCACTTGAGTCATCAATATTTTGTGATCCAAATTCAAGGGGTGTAGTCCCTAAGCTTTGTCCCTCCTCACATGTGGGTGCATACTCTTTGACGACATCAATTTTTATTTCCTTGCATGATGTATCTAATAGAGAATCTGACTCATACTCATTAGAATCTATCTCAGAACTATTCCACATTTGAAGGATTCTTTCTACAACTCTATGAGTGTTTTCTTCTTTTGCTTCCCTTGTATAACCCAGTCCTATTTTTTCTTTTAGATAAAGTGTGAGAGGTTCGATGGGTTCTACAATTCCTTCTTTTCTTTTTCTAATAGGTCCTTGTCCTTCATTCCCCATTTTCTCTAATATTGTTTTTCCATTTCCATATTATCTGTCTTTATGCTAATGTTCTAATTTAGAATGGCCTTATCTTCATATTCTTATTCTAGAGTACCCGCCCTTAAAAATGTATCATCTAGAGCTATAGTAGGTGTTGATTATTTTTGTGTTGATGATAATGGTTTCCCTTATGATCTCATAGATGGCAACAACTGTGAAAAACGCAAAGATTGTTCAATGGAATACTCTCTTATGCATTTGTCTATTAACTAGATATTGTCTTTGAATTGTTGTGATAGAGAATCCAGTTGAGCTTCATTGTTTGATGAAGTTGAGTCAACAACACTTGTTTCTTTTGACTGGTCCTTTTTCTCAACCCATTTAGATACAACATTTAATTTCCTTTCATTGTTGGATGAACTATAAGTGTTTGCTTCCCTATTATGGAGCACAAAAATGTCTTAAGTTGTTTTAAGTGTGTTACAAGTTTGAGGAGTATTGTAATTAGTTGAAATAGTGACGTCTTGTCCATTGACTAAAAAATTTAAATATTGATGATAAGTTGAAGGTACTACTTGCGTTTCATGAATCTAGGGACATCCCAAGAGTATGTTAGAAGTGAGATCTTTGTCTAATACTTGGGAAACAATATTCTTTACAATTGGTCCCACTTGACTAGGTAATACAATCAACCCCTTGGAGGATCTCTCTTCTTCATCATAGGCTTTTTATTGTTATCTTCATTTTGGCATCAATAGTATTATTAGAATAATCTAGTGCATGTTTATCAATTTTAAAGTGAAAATGTTTAAACTAGCTCCCCCATCTATTAAGACATGTTTTACTTGGTGCTTGTGGATTAAGACTTTAATATAAAGAGCAACATTATGTGGATGAGTAAGTGACACACCATCTTGTTCTAAAAATGATACATAATGAGGAGTGGTTAAGTTTCCCACCATAGCCTAGAATTGGAAAACATCCAAATTATTGGGTACTGTTGTGGCCACAAGAGCTTGTTCTAAAACCTCCTTATGAGATGGTGAGATTTTAAGGAGTTCCAAAATTGATATTTGTGTTGGTATTTTCTGCAGTTGATTGATGATTTTGTATTTATTTGAAGGAGTAGAAATGGTTTTAGATGAAACTCCTTTCAATATTACCTTGGATTGCCCCCTTGTTGTCACATTGACCAGTTGATAATCTTGATTTTCCCTAATTTTTATGACATTGATCTAATTTTCATATGCATCTATGTTTGGGATCAGATATATGGGTATGATGTCATTGGTTTCCACATTATCAGTTTGATTATTAGGAACATCATTATTCTCAATTGTAGAGATACAATGAATAGTGTTGTCATAAATGTAGTTCACATTTTTACCTTTACCATTTGTAGAAGAAGATTCTCCCTTTTCATAATTGGGTAAAGGATTTTTAAATGCACCATGATCATTGTTTGTTTGAGGTCCTTCTATGAATACTTTTTTACTGTCAATAAAATCTTGTACTAGATGTTTCAACTGTATAAAATCATTTGTTTTATGTCCTTTATTTTCATGAAAGTTACAATAGTCAACATCATTCCACCAAGTTGTTTTCACTTTTGGTTCCCAATTTCTTGCTTTAGGTAAGGTGATAAGTTCATTTGCAATAAGTTCCCTCATTCTTTATTCTAGTGTTTGTCCCAATGGTGTGAATCTTCTTCAATGTGATGGTCTTGGATATGATTGTGGCTTAGATTCTCCATTCTTTGTATTTTTTTTGACTAACTTTCTTATTGATGTTATTGTCATTATGTTGATTGGTCTTTGCAGTAGTTTCCGTCAAATTAAATACTAGTTTCACATTTTGTGTGTCATTTTTAGGATAATTTTTTCTAGTATTTCTATTCTTTTGCCAAAACTTAGGTTTATCATTGTTTCCATAGTGATTTGAGGAATTTGTATTGTTTGATCCTTCATTGTAATGTTTTATCACTCCTCTTTTGACTAAGGCTTCTTCGATCTTGAGCCCATTTTCAATTACTTTTTTGAATGTTGGTGGAAATTGTAGTTCAATTCTATAGCTCATGTCATTAGTTAAGTTGTTAATGAATAGTTCCATCTTTTCTTCTTCTGGTATAGAATGCAGATATCTAGTGAACAAACTTCACCATAATTGTAGAAATGTGAGGAATGTTTCACCTTTCTATTGTTTCATGTTGTAAAGGTCTTTTATTGTTACCTCATGTTGAATATTAAAGGAAAATTGTGAGATAAAACTATTTACTAGTTCTTCAAAAGTTTGAATTCTCAGTTGTAGTTTAGAAAACCATTCCATGCATTGACCTCCTAAACTCCTTGGAAATAACCTCATTACCTAAGTGTCCTCTTGTGTAAATTCTAAACTCATAGTTCAAAATTCCCTCACATGATCACTTGGATCCGTTTTACTATTATACTTGTCATATTTTGGGAATTCACAATGTCTAGGAAATGGTATCATGTCCACACTTGGATAAAAAGGATAAGGAAAAATGTCCAATAATGAGTACCTTTTTGTGGTTCCTTTTTGCATATCTTGAAGTTGTTGTTGCAATTTTTTCATTTGATGTATTAGTGGCACCACTTGATTTGTGTTTTGTGGTTTAGTTTCAGTTCTCACAAGTGATTATTTTAATTGATTTATATCAAAATCTTTTGAAATTTTTGCACCTAGTTTAGATAGCAGCAAAAGGTATTTTTCCATATCTTGTTCTAAGACTTTTTCCATAAATTTATGGAAATTGGGATCTTTTTGTGTTGTTTGGTTTCCCTCTTGGGTTATTTCATTTGTATCATTTTGGTGAAATTTATGAAAGGGGTTTTCTTCTGCCATTGGTGTTTCAATCTCTTTTTCCCTAAGTTTTTGTCTTTGTAACCTTGTCAAAATTGGCATACATGTTTGTTATTCTCACTAAACTTTGATATTTTATGTTTTGATGAGTGTCAATGGACATTAATGAAGTCAAATAGAATGATAGATTCTATTGATGAGATTAAGTTAAAAAAATGATTATTTTGTTTCGTTTTGTGATTGTAGGATGACAAAATCCTGATAATGATACTTAACGTAATAACCAAGATTTGTGTTTGATAATTGGACACTTTAAAGTTGTAAGATCTAGGTTTAACATGAAATAGTTTGACTTGTAAGATCCTCTTTGTTTCAAGTTTAAGACACTATCTAGACTATGCAAATGTTTCTATTATGATAAAAACCTAAGTTCTGATGTCAATAGTATGATAGGGGTTTCAAATAGCTATATGTTTTCTTGTTTTGTGGATGTGCTATTACAATTGGAAGATGCACTAAAAAAATGGTGTATGCACTAAAAGATATGGTGAATGCACTGTCAGATAGGTAATATGCACTAAAATAGACTTAGTTGCACCAATATACTGGTAATTTTTTGACACTAGTAGATTTTAGTGACAGACTGTAGATGCACCATAAGATAAGTCATATGCACTAAAACAGTGGTTGTATGTGCTATTTGGACAACATATGTGCTAAAATATTGTGTATGCACTGAATCAAACCATGTATGTGCTTTTCTAGGACTGTTCACAGTGTTGTTTAGTTTTTCTCAGTAAAAGGATTCATTTATGGAAGTAATTTTCTAAATCATGAATATTTTGACAAAGAATCTTTGCTGGTAAATCTTTGATTTTGATGATCTAGAAGCCTAATGTTTTAAATTTTTTCTCTATTGTAACAATTGATTTGGGTTTTTAGAATATTGTATTACTAGTTGTGGGATGAAAGAATGATGAATGGGTTGACTATGATTATTCATTGGAAATAAGCTTGTGAATATAAAGGTTCTAAAACAAAATCATTAGTATGTCTTCTAGAAAATTCATGATATCTATGGATGAAAGTTCAATGGTCAAGTAATATTTTCCTACATTGATATAAGAAGCTTCTCCTTTCCAAATTTTTTTTGTAGTTAAGTTGTTTCTTTGGTTTCTTGATTCTTTTTGGAAGGGATTTCTTGATAAATTTTGTTGATTTCTAATCCCTTAACATAAATTTCATAGGTTGATTTGTCAAAATTTTTGTGTTTTTTTGGATGATCTTATCTAAATTAATGATTTGAAAACAAAAAGAGAAATTGCAAAATAGTTGTTTTTAAGTTCTAGAATCTAAACAATAATTGTATGTTCAAGAATAAAACATGACCCTTCTTGATTTCCACTAGTATTTGACAAAGAACACACTTCAAGTAGACTCACTCTTAGGGTCAAAAGGTCATCCTAATACTCAACAACCCACATCTTAAAATTGCATTGACTCACACAGCCGTGTCACCCCCTAGAGGGCACCCGTGTTTTTGTCTTTTCTAGTTGTGTACTCAAAGTTAGATTTCTCAATCCCTTGAGCAAATGGTCCTTGGAAATTATATGGTGAGTGTCTTGGGTGAAAATTCTTCCCTCCCCTTGCACCATGAGTTCTATGATGTTGGAAATTGACTTCAATTTGGATTCTACACTAAGGTTCGTAGATAGGGTATCCATTCAGAGCAGAAAATGATAAACTCCATCAAGAGACCTCCCAATCTTTAGAACAAATATTTTTGGGATGGTTATCTTGCACACTTTCGATAAATGTGGGTTTCCCAATATTCACTTTTATTTTATAGTGGGTTGGAAAACCTAGCTTTAGTTGTTCCCACTCATGTCATTCATGTAGGGTGAGTACTTTTTCCCACTACAGTAAGCCTTCTAAAGGATTTAACAAAGCATAAAGTGCATAAAATTAAAAAATGAGTCTGACATTTTGATCACCCAATTAAGGGGAGAGCATAGGCCTATCACTATACAATCACAACAAATAATGTCTAGTTCTTAAAGCCAAAATGACAATTTTATATTCTACGTGAAGATATTGCTTCATAAAAGATGTGATGTTTATTTTAATCGAGATAACAATGTATGACGACTACCCTAGGATTGGTGTATTTTAATCCAAATGACTACCCTATGATTGGTTCATTGTAATCCAAAAAGCAACAATGAAATCACTAGCCACAGTCGTGTCAAATGCAAACAACAAATTAGAAAAATTACAAATGCGCTAGAACAGAGGTTATATGCATTGTAGAATTGATCAGTTGCACTACAAAATCAATCAGATGCTCTACATAATTTATCATATGTGCCATAGAATTGATTATGTGCTACAACAGACTGGTGCTAGAACTTCAATTAAATGTGCTTGAACAATCTTCAAATGCATTGGAATTTTTGGTGGATGCGCTAGAACAATTGTCAGATGTGCTGAAGTATCTAGTGGATGCACCGTAAAATCTCTTGATTGTGTTAAAAGAAACACGTCAGAAGCCTACATAGACACTTTTTAGAAAAAAGATGTACAATATGTGGTTAGAGGCCCCATGGTGGGTGCCAAATTGTAAGTGTGGAATAAGTAATGAGTAAACTAACAAACAAAACTTCTTAATAAGACATTATATCAATGCATTCAACAATAATTAATCTAGTTAACACAAGAAAACTCTTGAAAGCTTTATATTGTTCTCTATCTCAAAAGATTTAGTAAGTCATAGGGCTCTCAAATTTGGTAAGCATTGTGACTGTTAAAATGCCATTCTAGAGAATGAGATGCTGCTAAATACAATGATCTAATCCTATATGATGATAGCTAAATGATAATGATGAAGTTGTGATCTAAATTGACATGAATATGATAAAAGGAAGCTACAGTAAACTATGATGCAGCTAAATGAAGAGCCATGATATTGACTCTAAAATGCTATGATTTCTATTGCTAAATGATAATGCTATTCCTAAGATGCTTGCTTGCTCAATTGGTATTCCTACAAAGTAAGTTTGCACATAGTTGGGATCCATTTCTTGTAGAAGAAGGTTGTATTTATAGATTCACAGCAACACGTTTCCAAAGGGGGAAAAAAGCAAAGGTTTGGATTTGATTTGGAGGATTGAATGGTGAGAGATGAAGAAGCTTGAGCTGATCATGCAGATTATTCCTCCCTAGAAAAATAGTTAGCTAGAAGATAAGAAGAATTACTGGAAGAGGATGAAGAGGATGGCTTACAAATTTGTCTCCAAATTTTCCCATGAAGGTTGAGATGAATTAAATTAGCTATTTCATATCTAATTTGGTAGGTGAATATGATTAGCTATAGAAATATGTGGATAAATTTGAATATTTTTATTTATTTCAATTTTAGGAAGAAATATTAATTATTAAAATAAACAAATATTTTTTATATTGTTTATTTAATAAAACAGGGATAAGGATAATTAAATAAAAATTATTGAAGTTTCATTATTTAACTAAGAGAGAATAATTAGAAGAATATATTTTGTGAACTATATAAATAAATATTTATATTTATTCAATAGTAGATGAATTTGATTATGATAATTAAATAAAGCAAAGTGAAATTTGTTTATTTAATTAAGATGAAATAATAGAATAAATATTGAAGAATTTAAAAGATGAACTATATAAATAAATATTTCTATTTATTTCATAATAGAAGAATTAAAGGTTAATTAATCAAATCAATTATATTTAATTAATTAGATTAACCAGACCATTTTTTTCTATTTATTCAATAGTAGATGAATTTTATTATGATAATTAAATAAAACAAAGTGAAATTTGTTTATTTAATTAAGAAAAAATAATAGAATAAAGATTGAAGAATTTAAAAGATGAACTATATAGATAAATATTTCTATTTATTTAATATTAGAAGAATTAAAGGTTAATTAATCAAATAAATTGTATTTAATTAATTAGATTATCCAAACCCATTATAAGTGTATACAGTTGTAAACGTTTCAAGCAAGCAATAGAAATTAATTTTATTGTTTTCATGCCTCTACCCACCATCAAAGTGGTATCAGAGCCAAGTCGAAGGAGCTTTTTGGAAGATCAACTATCACCATTTGTGACAAACATCGAACAAAGTATTGCAGTGTTGAAGGAGATCACAGTTTTAGGAAGGAGCCGCAACTCACCAGCCAAGATCATTGTCATTCAAAAAAAAATTGAATTGTAGTTTTTCGCAGAGGATATGGCAAGTCACTGAGATCATTGTCAAAAGTATGAAGTCAAAAAAACAACTGCCTAGGAGAAAAGAATAAAGATCGTTATAGTCAAAGTGTCATAGAAGAAAAAGAGATCAATGTTCATCATTTCAAGATATTTGTAAAAGAAAACATTCATATGACAAGAGAAAGGTTGTAGGCACGTGAAGTTGTTGAAAAGAGAAATGACTGTAGTGGAATCAAGAAAGAAAAAATAAGGTGATTTTAATCGTTTGTTAAAATAGGAAATCCAAGCAAAAGAGTATTGAAAGAAAATGTAAATCTAATTTTTGAGATAGATCTTTTAAAAGAAGAATTAATAGAAGTGAGTAAGAGTAAAGTGTAGATACAAGAAGAAAAATATAAAATTTCAAATGAAATTAGTGATTACAAAGAGAAAATTGAAGAACTAGAGGATAGCTTAAAGTTTGTGGAAGAAGTACATAATTGGTAGGTGAAGGAATCATGCAAATTTAGAGAGAAATAAAGAATTAGAAGAAAAGATAAAATTGTTTGATGAGATTAATACAAGAAATGAAAAATTAGTATAAGAGTGAAATTGGTTGATGAATTAAAAGAAAAGATGAAAAATTAGAAGAAGAGATTAGTTTATACAAATAGGAAATATCAAGATTGAATGAAGAGAATGAATGTTTGAAGGCAAAGAAATCAGCATGTGTTGTTTCATATAGTACAAAAGATTTGTGTTTTTTATTTGATAAATGTTATTGTGCTGAAGTTATTTATGATAGAGATATACATATTAGTGAGTCTAATGATCTTGTTAGTTGTGATAATTTTGATTATGCAAAAGCTAGAGAAAATGTTGATCTAAAAATTATGAAAAAATGGGTTATAAGGGTGAAGGTTTGGGAAAGAATGAACAAGGAATAAAAGATCCAATTGAACCAAAAATTAGGCAAAGGTATAAAGGTCTTGGGTATGACATAGGTAGAGGAAATAATGATACAAATGTTCCAAGTACAAGAAAATCATATCAAGGAAGGAAGAATATGCAATGTTTACATTGTAATAGGAAAGGTCATACAAAGGACAGATGTTGGGACTTACATCCTTGCAGTGTGTGTGGTTTGAGAAATCATTGTGAAAAGAAATGTTGGAATAATACATCAAAGAAAGATTCTATGGAAGGTTGTATGAAAATGGATTGTAGATGGACTTATGGATTGAGTTAACAAAAAATTGTAGGTATGATTAAAAATTTGTTTAAATACAAATGTTCAATTGTGAGAAATGATAGTAATCTAGCAAGGTTTGAATGTTCAAGAAGAATAAAAAATGGTTTGAGTAAAAAATAATCTTTTCTAGCAAGAAATCTATATCAAGTGAGTTTGCAAGAAGTTCGAGTTTTTTTATTTTGAAGAGTTGAAAACCAAAGATTCAAGAATCTGTCATAGTAATTGGATGAAGACATGAGAGAGAGGCATCATCAGATTTGTAGATGGTTCAAAAATATCAAGAAAGGAAAAGGATTTTCAAAGTCAACAAACTTGGTTATACACATCAAAAAGAGATAAAAGAAGAAAATAGTCAATGGAAAAAGAAGAGAAAAGGAATTGGAGAATGCCACAACATTTGTAATAAGACAAGATAATGACATTAGAATAGATATTTTTTTGAAGCTATGGAAGAAAAGAATTTGAGGAAGTCCTCGGACTTTGTTAGAGACAAAGGAAAAGAATTTTCAAAGAACAATGTTTCATTGACATAATTAGTGATTGTAAATGGGTACCTAACAAGGCTTTAGGTTGGGACCCATCTGTACTATATCATGGAATGTATATTATGAGCAATTGGTTTGTGGTAGAAATCAAGGGGGGGTGGTAGAATGTGCTAGATGTTTTGGTAATTTCTACCAGCTTCCAACTCCACTGACTACATTAAATTATCCTTCTACCACCAATATTTGTATTAAATTATCCATCTAGAATGTCAATGATAAGAGACTAGAAAGAAATGTGAGGAAAATTCTAGAGATTGTTGTATACTCCTCAGACCTCTATAAAAGGAGGTGGTTGTAAACATTTCAAGCAAGCTATAGAAATTAATTTTATTGTGTGTCGTAGCACATTGGTGTTTATTGCTTTCATGCCTCTGCCCACCATCAACATGGGGGCATGTCGTAGAAATTTGGAGGCATGGAATAGACAATAATCTGTTGAAGAGATACATTTGGGTCATCAATGCTTGAAGAGATTAATATCTTGTGCAAATCATGCCTGGGATAGATTTGTGGAGGGAATGAGTCAATAGAAGCTTATGCTTGGGCATTGGTGTTGTGTAAAAAAAAAAGGTAACCTTTCTACTTTTTCTTGTTTTGTCCCTCCTTATGCTTAATTGGATTGATTTTTCCTTGATTTAATGTTGCAATGTGGTCCATAGATTCACATTAGGTCTTGAATATTTATGAATCATTAAGACTTTATGATGTCTTGTAAAGGTGTTGTGAGGTGTTGTAACACATTTTCACACTTTTCTAGAGTCTTCTTATTATAATTCACCTAAATACCCCTTTCTTATCACTTACCAAGTCTTATTTTAAAGTGTTGTAAAGTATTGTGACAAATTTTCACACTTTTCTAGGATTGTCATCAATAAATACACCTTTCTTATGTTTTATATGGCCCCTTATGTACTTACATGCCTTAATAAAGTGTATTTTAAAATATAAATCTGGCAAACATCATTTAAGAAAACTTAATTCCTGACACCCACTCACATGCCTTGAGCAGAACCCATTCACAACTATGGGTGAATGAGTCCCTCTTGGCACAACAAAAAAAAAAATTCAAATTACTGGTGGGTTTTTTATTTCTTTAGACCTAAGGTCGGCATGTGATCTATTTTTGGGAAATTAGGGCATAATTGTGTATAAATATATGATTTTCTATTCATTGAAGACCCCATCAACATAATTCACTCAAGCAATCATTCATGCATTCATCATAGCATTTCTAGCATCCTTAATTATTCAATAAAAAATTCAAGCATCTTGGAGTAGCATATCTTAAGACTTCAACATCAAGGGTTTAGTGAGTTTATGACATTGAATGTTATTTTTTCATCATTCTCTCTTTATTTTATTCAATTTTTAAGGGTTGGACCAAGGAAAACCCTATACTCTAACCCTTAACAGTTTCCCCCTCTTTACGTGTGTGTTTTGCAGGTCTTGTATGTAGTTTTTTCAAAGAGATAGGTCTTAAAAGTGTCATAAAATTTTCAAAGGTAATTCAAAGTCAACAAAACCCTATTTGAAGC
The DNA here is from genome assembly GCA_007258455.2 of Sequoia sempervirens. Lineage (NCBI taxonomy): Eukaryota > Viridiplantae > Streptophyta > Pinopsida > Cupressales > Cupressaceae > Sequoia > Sequoia sempervirens. The sequence continues at coordinate 1,086,672,667 of VDFB02271358.1, read as the reverse complement.
TTGGAGAACACTTTCCCATTAGATTTTCTAGATTCAAATCTGATAACCTGTCAAGCAAAAAAGTGCAGACCAAAACCAACAAAGTTGACCCTTGACTTTTTAGAAATCTCTAGGTGGATTAATTCACCATCTATGGTGAATGAGTCCCATTGCTAGGCTGGAAAAAATGTTTTATGAAGTTTTATATTCCTGGCATCTTGAAACCTGTTCTGACAATTTTTACTAAAAATAGGACTAATTCATCATCTATGGTGAATTAGTCCTAGTGGGCTTTGACATTAATCTCTGCAACATTCTAGAATATAATCACATCAGATTTCAACTTCCAGGTGCACCTCATTTAGTTTCATTAAATTATGTCATTGCTGGTTTATATTTTTAGTTCATTTTGCATATCACAATGTGTTTTCAAACACTTCATATTTCTTAGTTTTGCATTCATAATCAATAGCTTTTATTCATTCTCTACATTTAAACCATCTCATCTAGGCATATTTCACTCATTTTACATTAATATTGAATGTGAACATAGCGGTTTGTACCCTATTCCTTTACTCTTAGGTGAAAGATCCTAGAAGTGAAAGAGACCATTAAGGTACCAAAACCCATGTTTACATTTTTGTGAACCCATCTTTAGAACATTTTTACTTCTGATTTCAACTATATTTGCATCCTAAGGCTAGCTTGCATCTACATTGCATTAGGTTTTGCATTGTTTAATTTGAATCATAGGGTTTGAAAAATTGCATTAGTGAAAATCTCATATAGCCTGCATTTTTGCATTTTATTTCATTGGAAAGCAACAAAATTATTCATTTTCATACTATAGTTGCATCTATACATCTGAAAAAAATCAAATTACATTTAAAATTTCTAAAAAATCTTAAAAAAATCATCACTGGGACTAATTTGCCACATTGGGTGATTTAGTCCTGCATATTTTGCACTATAATTTCTAGCATTTTCTGCACATTTTCTACATTTCTATTTTCTATTATTTCCTTGTTATAGTTTCAATAATTGTAGTTGTTATCATTTTATTGCTCTTAGTTTCATTGCATTTCAATTAGAAACCCTTGCATAAGTGTTTCGTGTCTTATTGCTAATACCTTAGTGAGATAACGCTCAAGACTCATGTTATCCCACGATAATACACTCATTGTGGATATTGGATTGTCTAACGCTTCCACTCCTAGTATTGCAACTAATACACTAGGCATGGACCCTTCCTTTAACAATGCTTTTCCTTCCCACAACATGCAAATTAACACATCAAATGATCCCATTGTGCAAGACAAAGTCATTTAAATTCATGAGGACTTAACACATCTTCAACATAACTTGTGTCTTGAAAACATTTCAACCAATGTGATTCCTACTATAGAAAACATCCATCACCCAATTGAAAGTGACGAAGGGATAAATGTTAAGAATTTTTTTTTTAGATATACCACAAACATGCTCCTTCCATCTCTAGTACATCTCAATCAACAAACACTATGGCTAGTCAAGGAGGACCTAATACTCCTCCTCCCTCCATAGTATCATCCACACCTACTTATACTACCCCTCAATTAACAACCACAATGCAAAAGGTTAGCAATGTGATACCATCCTCGACTATTCCTACTAGCATTCCTCATTTTTATGTGGCATCAAATGTTCTCTCGTCTTCCACCATACCATCTATTAGCATTTCATTCACTTTCCCTACCACTACATACAATCCATCACCAATTTCCCTTCCACCTCATACCACTTACACTTACCCTCTCATAAATTTGTTTTTCCAAACCGTCTCCTCCATGCAAAAACAAATATCCACCATCAACCAAAACTAGAATGGACCACCCACCTATTATATCTAAAGCAGCCCACTATCTTTGGAAATCCTACAAACATCGATGTCACAAGGAATAGAGATGCCTCAATTTGAGAAGTATGGAGGGAAAGGTGATCCTACTAATCATGTTAATGCTTAAATTACCTTATGTAGTGACTTTGTCCTTCATGATAAACTTCTAGCCAAACTGTTTCTTAGGAATTTGAAAGACATTGCCTTAGAATGGTTTTCATCCTTACCAAACAATTCAATTCGTTCTTTTAATAAACTAGTTGATGTCTTTATAAATCATTTTCAAGTGTATATGACTCCAAAGAAGACCTTGGCTGATTTAATGAGATGCAAACAACATGAAGAGGAAAAGATAACTAATTTTATCTCATGATACAAATATCTTTACTCTCAAATTGATGCCAAGATTCTTGATCCACATCATCAGAAAATGTTTATTGAAAACTTGCAAACTAAAGTTCACGACATACTTGCAATGATGAAATTTCCCTCCTTTATGCTCTTTTGTACCGCCCTTTGTGATTATTACATTTTGGTTAGTAGTTGTGATGCAAAGTCCACTTCTAGCTAAGCTGAGAAATATAAACATGCTAATCCAAAAAGTTCACAACCATTTAGAAAACAAAACAAAGGGTTCTTATAGTTCCACCCCCCTTAGTGACCAAATCAACCCATCAACAACTAGGTAGCAACTGCTAAAGCCACGATCCCTAATCGTTATGGAGATCTGAATGACAGTTTACACCTTTACCAGACACTCTTCATAACACCATGTCCCAAATTTTTCACCAACAAATGATTACTTTACCTGATGTTAAACCGTTTGATCCTACTAAGCCTTTACCTCCAATCTTTAAATCCAACACTTATTGTCATTTTTATAGACAAAATGAATATGACATGAAAATTGTAAGCATGTTAAGTACCTTGTACAAGACCTCATTGATTCCAACCATCTATCCATTTCAAATGTTAATGTTAAAGGCAATACATATGTGGACCTTCCAAATAAAATTTAAAAAATTTCACTGATCTCATGCCCAAACACAATGTTTCATTTCTCAAATCTAGTGAAACTCAAAACAATGATGTCATGAATATTCATACAAATATTGAACATGTCCTGATCCTATTTCACATACCACTACTATTAATCCTATGAATGAAATTGTAGGTTTGATAAAAATTATCCCTTATAAGGGCCAACCTAAGAAATATCTTGATATGACTTTCTCTTCTAAGGACATCCTTTTGTATCTTCCCAATGGTCCTTTTTACATAGCTGACTGTATTTATGATAAGCCCACTAATGGGATACTCAAATCCCCCCTCTGGCGAGAATGTGATCATTAAGGAATTTTTGGTATTGCATGATCTTTATCTAGATTATTTATCAAGATGATTATGATAAGCTGAAAGCATGTATCAAAACACACAATGGTTTTGCTTGCCCTACAATAGGATCACTCATTGTTCCATTATAGAAATGACCTAAAATATTGGATGTAACATTCTCTATCATTCCATAGTTAGATCAATTTTGTCTATGGCTAGGCCATCCATGGCTTTGCTTAATGAAAGTTGTCCCTTCGGTCACATACAAATATTTAAAGTTTTTGCTTGATAATGACATATTCACTATTAACCATAGTGGCTTTAGCCCTTTGTCTTCTAAATGAAACTTCTCCTTAGAATATTTTTGGCCCGAGCCCATGGAATCTATAATTCCTCACAAATACTTCTTTTTCATTTCATACCAAAAGTTTAAAGCAAAGAAAATTGCAGAATTGTCCTTCCGCAACACATCCCCATCCACTTTTGACACTCCTATCCTAGATGAAACAATGTTGCAACCTGAACAAGAACTAACCCATAAAACTCAACCAACACCTGAAATCTCCCCCATATCATCCAAATGAACACAAGATAATGATAATAACTTCTTCTTTCCTCCTCAGATCAAACAAATTTATAAGGAAAAGGAGAAAGTGGCTTAACAACATCCAATGGTTTCGTATGTTTCACCCTTTAGGGAAGAAAGACAACCAATGGTTGATCAATCCACTCCTTCACAATTACAACTTGACACTAAAACCAAGAGAAACAAAGGATATAGGAGCATAGATTTCAACATTATGCCCTTGTTCACAAGTCACAAGATGACAAAAATAAAGAAAATCAACATCCACGCTTGACAGAAGCAATGCATGATGACTCCCCTCCCTAATCACAACAAAATGATCCCATACAACAACTACAACTCTTGATAAGCCTTTGATTGGACATTATCATCCATCCTCCTGTCATGATTAACTTGGATGATGATGCTGAGATCACTAAAATAGAAAAAGAGCTGCATAATGATCTGAATACGTTATTTTCCTCTTCCATGAGCCTACACGACGAATCTCCTACAAAAAGTTTAGAACCTAGTACTTCCCCTAGTTTAGAACTTGCACTGGTCCCTTTGGCTAGTTGACCACCCCCAACATATCCTGAACATGATTGGGAGGTAGATGACTTGCTCATCGGTTGACTCTCATTTTCCTTACTAATGTTTTTCATTTTCATTTTATTTTTCTTTTTCTTTTGCATGTGCGTAACATATTCCTCTGTAATGTTCCATTTGATGTTCTCTCTCTTTGTGAGATTTTTTCTATTTTTACCCTCATTCTTCAATATGTTGTGCATTTCTTTTTCCTTTCTCTTTTTTATTTTGTTTTGTGTTTTCCTTTTGGGGATGATGCAAAGCATTGAGACTGAAATATCTCTTCCATGTTGACCTAAAAGGTCTTTCTCTTTTCACTTTTTTTTTATGTTTTCCTTTTGGGGATGGTTGCAAAGCATTGAGACTACCTATGTCTCTTCCATGTTGGCCCAATAGGTCTTTCTCTTTTTTCTTTTTTTCCTCTTGGGGATGATGCAAGGCATTGAGACCGAAATGTCTCTTTTATGTTTAACCAAAATCTTTTCCATTTTATTTTTACTTTTTATTTTCATTTGGATTGTTTTTTCTTTTTGGAGATGATGCAAAGTGTCGAGACACCTTGTGTCTCTTCTATGTTGACCCAAATAGATATTTCCTTTTCTTTTATTTCGCTCTCTTTGTGTCATTCTTCCTGTTCTATGTATTCTGGGAATGATGATATTTTTTAGCTCTTTACAAAACATTGCAGCAATGAACATATTGACCCCAAATCCATAGATCCCTCATGTTTGTGGTGTGTTCCATTTTGGGGGAAACTCCAAGTATTTCTCTTGTTCCTCTTTTATTTGCATGATGTAGCCTTACTTGAAAAAATATGACTTGGTATGTAGGGCTTTCAAAGTTGGCTCTCATGTCTAATTTCCTTTTGCATTTTTCATTTGCTACTTTAAATTAATTGTTCACAAAATGATGTGTAGTTATTTTCTTTAAAGTGGGGGCATACATTGACATTATTCATTTTGCATTTTTCTTTTTCTTGTTTCTTAGTGAAACCTTCTTGTTTCATACGATGTGTTTGTCACTATGTGGATGACATTGGGTATAGTGTCCTTCATAAGTATTGTCTATCTTATATTCTTACATTCCTCTTAGTAGCTTGATGCGACACACTACATCCCCTAAGTTGTGAATATTATATTCTTTGATCTATCCTCTCTTGGGAGACATTAGACACAATGTTTCCTAAGTTATAGACCTCACATGAACTAAGAAAGACTCCTTTGAATATTCTTTGCATGTTAAATTTTGCAATCATGTGGCCACAATGCATAACACAACTTGCATGCATATGGTGCCATCACATTCATTTATAAGTTCTAAGCATATGAAGCTTTGCTTGTCTCATGAAGCATGAAATGACATTTTCCTTTGTGGTACCTGATTAATTTTATCAGGAGGTATAACTTTAGTATAGTTGAGTGGGAAGCCCATTCTAAGGCATGAATTTTCCCCATAGCCACATGTGTGTGTGAGTACATACCAGCCATGAGTGTATGTTTCTCACCTTTTGGGCCTTCTCACCCAATGAAAAACCATGAGTTCCATCGCCCCAGAGCAAGTATGCATTTTCTTCCTGGAAAAATATCCTAGATCTGATCCACAATAGGATAGAAAAATTATCAAAGCTTGATATAATTCTTTATTTCATCTTTCTCTTTCCTTTTACTCTCTTTTTCTTTCATGTGTGTTTTGTGTGCTTATGTTTAGTTTTCCATGTGATCTTCATCATAGGGTCATGATCATCCTTCTTGATCATAGTTATCTCATCTCACCAAGAATTAGTACATTTGGAACCCCTCTTGAGATGCATGGCTCTACTTTAGTGTGATTTCTAAGCATGTTCATCCTCTCACTAAAGTGGGGACTAAATGTTGACATAGAAAAAGTAACCCTTCTAATTTTTCTTGTTTTGTCTTTTCTTGTGCTTAATTGGATTGATTTTTCCTTGATTTAATGTTGCAATGTGACCCACATATTCACATTAGGTCTTGAATCTTTATGAATCATTAAGACTTTATGATGTCTTGTCAAGGTGTTGTGAAGTGTTGTAACACATTTTCACACTTTTTTAGACTCTTCTTATTATAATTCACCTAAAAACCCCCTTTTTATCACTTACCAAGTCTTATTCTAAAGTGTTGTAAAGTCTTGTAACAAAATTTCACACTTTTCTAGGATTCTCTTCAATAAATACACCTTTCTTATGCTTTATTTTTCCCCTTTATGTCCTTACAAGCCTTAATTAAGTGTATTTTTAAATATAAACTGGACAAACATCATTTAAGACACATTAATTCTCGACACCCATTCACATGCCTTGAGTGGGACCCATTCACCACTAGGGGTGAATGACTATCTCTTGACACAAAATTCAAAACAAATTCAAATTACTAGCGAGTTTTTATTTCTTACAACCAAAGGTCCGCCTGTGATGTATTTTTAAGGAAAATTGGGCATAATTGTGTATAAATATATGATTTTCTACTCATTGAAAACCCCATCAACATAATTAACTCAAGCAATCATTCATGCATTCATCATAGCATTTTTATCATCCTTAATCATTCTATCAAGCATTCAAGCATCTTCGAGCAATATATCTTCAGACTTCAACATCAAGGATTTGATGAGTTTATGAAATTACATGTTATTTTTGCATCATTCTCTCTTTATTTTATTCCATTTCCAAGGGTTTGATTACCAAATTGGGGTTTGACCAAGGCAAACCCCTATACTCTAACCCTTAACACTTTTTCCCTCTTTGCATGTGTGTTTTGCAGGTCTTGTATGCAAATTTTTCAAAGAGATAGGTCTTAAAAGTGTCATCAAATTGTCAAAGATCATTCAAAGTCAACAAAATCCTATTTGAAGCTTGGAGAACACTTTCCCATCAAATTTTCCAAATTCATATCTGGCAACCTATTAGGTAAAAAGTGCAGACTAGGACTCACAGAGTTGACCCTTGACATTTTAGAAATTTGCAGGTGGACTAATTCGCCATTTATGGTGAATGAGTCCCACTACTAAGCTAGAAAAAGTGTTTTCTGAAGTTTTCTATTCTCGACATCCTAAAACATCTTCCAATTGTTTTTACCAGAAACAAGACTAGTTTTCCATTTGTGGCGAATGATTCCTAGTGGGCTTCAACATTAATCTCTGCAGCATTCCAGAACCTCCACACATCAGCTTTCAGCCTCTAGCTACACCTCATTCAGTTTCATTAAGTTTTTTCATTGTTTGTTTATGTTTTTAGTTCATTTTTCATATCACAATGTGTTTTCGAATAGTTCATATTTCTTAGTTTTGTATTCATAATCAATAGATTTTATTCATTCTCTACATTTAAATCCTCTCATCTATGAATATTTCACTCATTTTACATTAATCTTGAATGTGAACATAGCAGTTTGTACCCTATTCCTTTCATCTTAGGTGAAATATACTAGAAGTGAAAGAGACCATTAAGGTACCAAAACCCATGTTTACAGGTGTGATAACATCAAAATTTAAAAATAATGATATGTTCTTTGGATGAATTTGATTTTGCAAACAAAAAATTGTTTGATGATTGTTGTTTTGTCTGATATTAATTATGGGAGTAGGGAGATAATCTTACTACTCAACAAAGGCATTGGGAGAAAAGGATGTAGATCTTCATGGTGGCGTGCTTGTGTAGTAGATAATAATGGCATGAAGAGAAGGAGATGTGGCTCGTATTTGAGGATACCAACTTTCAAGGGTATTACACAAGTCATAAATATTGTTGGAAGATTATAGAAATTTTTTACTTGCATAGAGTAATAAGCCAAGTAAAGGGTAGCTATTCATTTCAAAATCTTACTTGAAGGTGCATAATGGAATTTGTAATGGTTTTTTTTGGAGTTGATGTGAATGAGGAATGACCATTTTTTATTGAGAGGCTATTGGCATGTAAGTTAAGAAACACCTAGAATTGTGGGTCTATAAATTTCTTTTTTAGTGTGATATAAATTATTTGGATGGATTGCCGTCAGAGAAGTCATGGAAAATGTGGATGTGAGGTGGGTAGTTTTGATATGTTTTGGAGCCAATTTCTAAAAATTTTGAGGAGAAATATACTCAACATATCTACAAAAGAATAGCATTTAATGTCGAAGTTCATGTATGATCATATTTGTTGTTATTATAGGGTTTGAGTGAACTCAAATACTTTGTTATCTTTGAAAGTATTTGGTTGATTTATGGTTGTTATTCATTTTGTAATTAATATCTTATTGTGGAGATTGTTAGCAATTGGTTATTCATGGTTTAGAGATTCAAATTGGCAAGATTTTTATTGATCATGGCCACACATACTATTCATCTTGGAAAAGTTTTTGTCAAGGGTTTACCTATGGTATGTAAGAATATTGATAGGGACAATTACATGTCTCTAGTTGAAGCCATGAAGTATAAGTTTATTGATGGAGTGATTGATTAAGATTTTATTGTATTTGTTACTCTTCTATCAATCTATTATATTTGTTACTCCTCTATCAAAGGCTATAGTACTTCCTTTAGTGTTATTTTTGATGAAGATTTTATTAATGAATCTTCTGGTGGTGTTAATAATGCATTAGTACTATAATCCTTCACTTTATTGGAGGTTGGTGGCACCAAAGGATGGAGGAATTTCCATCATCTCAAGTTAGCTTCTTGCTTTAAGATGATGACTAGTATGAGAACTATTTTTGACTTTATTTTTTACTTTTCCTTGTTGTTGCTAATAGATTTGAAGTATACATATATTGTGAAATTTTGTTTAGGAGATAGGTAAGGGGTTTTGTGTTGAGCTCACTATGAATGTTGTTCCAATTACCACTCAAGGCTATGATGGATGAATTATACTATTCCAAGGGTCATTAGACAACTTGATGGAGTCATGTGTTTGGAGCTAGCTGAATATTGATTGTCGTTGAATAATTTATGGAATCTATGATTCAAGAGTTCATTGGAGGAAGAAATAAAAAATTCAACTATGGGATACACCTTTATGAGGGTTAAGAGACAACTTGATAGAGCTCTGCTTGATTCAAGATTTGTTTCTTCAAGGAATATCTTCATAAATATGCATATATATTTTGTAATCAACAAGTTTTGTTATTTAAGGATTAAGGGGGGTCCCTTGGCAAAGTGAACAAGAGATTTTAAAGGATACATTTCTAGGAACAATGTAATAATGGGGGAATGTTAGAAAAATTTTACATATTACATTGTAATCATCTAACTGATAGTTGGTTGTTGGTTTCTAGTTACTCAAACACTTTATGCTTCATGTACCTTTCTAAATATGTTGATATATTACTTGATTAATAAATAATTTAGTTTATGCGTTTCACTATCAATTTTTATGAAAAGAAAAGTGAAGTGTTTCAGGTATTTAAAAGTTTTAAAGAATTAATTAAAAAAAGTGGAAAAAGAAATAAATTCTGAAAGGGAGACAATGAGGATTGTGTATTTGAATAATTTTATGATTTAAATATAGTATTAATATACAAAGAATACTTCCATATATAGCTTGTAGTGATGAAAAATATATCCCTTTTCCTCACTTAATTTGGGAATAAATAAAATGAGCTAAGTGATGCCTTAATTTGGTGTTGTAATATTTTTTACATATTCACATTATATTTTGGGCCTTTTTCAATAAAATTGGCTTCTTTATGCTCTAATTGGTCCTATTTTAGATCCATAAGCCTCATTAAATGCATTTTTCTAAGGATAATCCTGACATTTATGAAATAGCCAATCATAATTCAATGTTTTGGTTATGTGTTTTGGATATGGTGATCTGGGACTCATACGCCACCTTGGGCATATGGGTCCCACCTAGGTCTTGGGACCATATTTCAAATTGCACATTTGTAAGAGAGGGGGAACACTGCGTGCAAGACCCCAGGTCACAAAGGGTCAAGAAGTGAGAGGCTTCCCTAACTTACCTCAGCTAAGTGTAGTGTTTAGGATATGGGGATGAGAATGGTGAGGATTATAGAACTCAGTGACCATTTGTTAATCCCAAGTTTTAAGGTGGGGCTAGGAGAGTCAGTTTTTAGGTCTAACTCTGCACCTCAGGGAGCTATCTGCCTGAGGACATCAGTGTGTACTTTGGATGATAGTGCGACACACTAGTGTCTCAAAATAATGTTGTAGTCTATATGGTTAGAACACAGTTGAGGCAAGGTTGAACTCGATAAAAAGACTAATGACCTAGCTTAACAACTTCTAAGAGAACAAAAAAATACTATGAAATAATTGAAATATAAACAGAGGTGATCAAATAGATATACCAAAGCTAATGTGACAAAGAAGATCTCATAGAAGAGCCTATTCACCAACTAGCTCCACAATGTGTGTCCTCCTATACATAATAAGAGAGAAAATTTTGGGGGTTGTATAGGAGCCTGCCTTAGTCGCACCCCCATTTAGGTGATTCCATTGCCATGAACAACCAAAAGAAAAAGATAAAAAAGTAATGTAATCAAAACACAAGCAGTACAATGCAGTACTCTGCTACTTGCCAAATGATAGAGAAGAGGAGATGGAAACTTACCACCTCCACCAAGAGCACTCAAGGTTGCTTGGGGGAGAAATGAGAGGAACTCAAGCCTCTGTTGTGAATGGTGTGGTCCCAAATGTGCTCTACTGAGTTGATGGAGTGTGATGTTGTTGCAATGGAATTATTGGAAATTAGTGAGAGTGAGCTTGTGGAGTGATGTGAGAGTGTGAGTATGGAAGCTTGATGTGATGAAGAGTTGGAATGCAAAATGGAAGAGTGAACATGAAGGAATGAGGATGAAAATGGCCATATTTGGGTCGGTTGGCCAAAGTAGGCTTTACAACTTCACTGCCAATGAGAAGAGTAACGCCTTTGTTGGCTCAGCCTTAGGAATCTACCAGGGATGTAAGTGCGCCGTGCGAATGTCTGCACATTTGGTGGGCATCCTCGATAGAAATGCCTCCACCGACACACAAAATAGGCTCCATGTGTACTGCCAACAATGGGCTTAAGTAAATTTAAGCCTATGACTTTGGTTTTCTAAAGTGTATAAAGGAAAAAAGGGGAATTATGCCTAGGGTGCAAATTCACTCTTATACATTTTTCCCCCACTTTAGTGAGCACAAGTATTGATGAGTGCTTGGTAAAGTAGATCAAGAAGAGAGTAGGATTAGAAAAAAATATCTGAGCCCTTGAGGAAGTAATACTCAGTCTGCATACCTGAAGGTGCAGGAGATGTGAAGGACTTCATAGCTACTTGAAACTATGAAGTTGGAACAAAGTACCTTACTAGCCCATAGACTTGCAAGGAGGAAAACCCCCAAGATCTCTCACATGAAGGAAGCCCCAAGGAAGCAAACTTTACAGAGTTAGGAAGCCACAAAATGTCTACCCATAGATAGAGCATGTTTGAAGTGGTGACACGTCTACCCACAGGTAGAGCGTGTCTAAAGTGGCAACACGTCTACCCTCAAATAGAGCATGTCTAAAGCGGTGAAACATCTACCCACAAATAGAGCATGTTTTAAGTGGTGGCATGTCTACCCACAAATAAAGCGTGTCTAAAGCAGTGACACATCTAACCATAGATAGAGCATCTGTATAGTGGTGACACATTTACCCATAGATAGAGTGTTTCTAAAGCGGTAATAGGTCTACTCGAAGGTAGAGCATTTCTAAAAGCTGTTGGTCATGCAAACTAAAAAACATTCAACAAGATCCCTCTAGAACCCTTCAAAAGGAGAGGGGTCCACTTAAGGGATGCATTGTTTGAAAAGTAAGGTCTAGTCAAGTTTCCCCAAAGCTAGACACAAAGAGTTGAATGGAACAAGTCTAGTCGGGTTGCCCCCAAGCTAGATGTGGAAGATTCCATTTGTTACAAATAATTTTGAAGAAAGGGTCCCTAAGGAACCCGTCGTGAAGAAGAAAGGGGGTCTGCTCAAGGGACACACAATTCAAAAGTGATTGTTGACCTTAGAGAGATCCATCATCAAGTGATCCTTTCAAAATATGTTAGCTTCATCAAGGAATTGAAAAGGACGGTCATGCCCCCATGTGAGGGGAAGTCAAAGTAGTTCCCACTTCAGAGGAAGGTCTTCAAGTCCTTTCTTTATGAACCTGCGATGAAGGAAACACATTCTGCTAAGGTTCCAAGTTGAGAATGCAATTCTAAGGAAAAATAATGTTGTAAAGACTTTCAAGAAAAGATTCATTTGACAAAAAATTCATTTTCTAAAAATTGAAGCACTAAAGTGGAGAAAATTGTCACACATAGGAGGCACAACTCTGTCCAAGCTCATATAGTAATAGGTAACCACAATGCAAGGAAAAAGATCATCAATACCCAACCAGATCAAGAAGAATGCATGGAAAACAAAGTAAAAATAAAAAATTGGGTCAACATGGAAGGGAAGCCTAAATTCTCCCAATGCTTTGCATCGTCCCTAATTTATTGAAAATCAATTGCAAAAATGGAAGAATGATGGTACAAATAGAAGAAGTTTTATGGCACAAAAACTATGCCTATATACAAGCACCAATAGGGGTGATGAGGGTCATCCTAAAACACATAGCACGAGTATTGGGGAACACAAAACATACACACACAAAATATCAAGAAAAGGGGACCTCCTCCTAACACTGATCATCTAGAAGGTTGTCTACTTGATAAGTAGGAGGTATTTTTCCACAGCGTGTCAAATAATGATATTGCTATCAGGATTCAACCGTGTAGTTTCGAGTCAAACTCATTGACCCATGTTTCATGAGTAGTGGTTCAACAAGAACCCATCTCTCATGATATCGAATGGTCCACTTAGCACTCATTGCATCTAGGTGATGCTCACAGAGGTGAAGCCTTTGGTCCATCGAGGTCACCCATCCTAGTCTGCTCCACTCAAGCGTGCTTAGCCAGGGAGTTTTCTCCAAGGTTAAGCCCGCTTGAGTTGTTACCCCATTTGCAAAACCTTCAGCAAGTGTTGTGCCTTATGAACCATTCATAATAGAGCCCCTTTAGCTCATCAATTGATCCTCATAAGGGGAAGGAGGATGAGCCTACAAGGGTGGAATGTTAAGAGGAGGAGCATCTGACCCTCCCACAACAAGGGCCAAGGAAGAGGGCCCCTCAAGGTCCTCTCCATTGAGCTCCTATGGAGTCAAAGTCAACAATTTTGTGAAGATCACCAACAGGGTCGGGACTTTGTCCATGAAATTAAAAATTCCCCAAAGGAGTATTGAGCTCCTATGGAGTCAAAGTCAACAATTTTGTGAAGATCACCAACAGGGTCAGGACTTTGTCCATGAAATTAAAAATTCCCCAAAGGTTGTCTACTTCCTAATCTAGATCCTCATAAGGGGAAGGAGGATGAGCCTACAAGGGTGGAATGTTAAGAGGAGGAGCATCTGACCCTCCCACAACAAGGGCCAAGGAAGAGGGCCCCTCAAGGTCCTCTCCATTGAGCTCCTATGGAGTCAAAGTCAACAATTTTGTGAAGATCACCAACAGGGTCGGGACTTTGTCCATGAAATTAAAAATTCCCCAAAGGAGTATCATGCTTATCTCTAGTAGACGATGCAGGTTGTGCCTGAGATTCACCATTAGGCTTTTCGAATGACTCGAGAGTAGTGAGGAACTCAGGGGAAGCTGGGACTGGTTTTATCATAAGGATAGATCAATTCATCACGGGGCCACCTAGTGAAGAAAGTGAACTCCTCTTACGTCCTTCTTTGCTAGAAGGACCAAACTTTGCCTCTTTCTTCATGGGATGAGATGAAATCCCCATAAATGAAGCTAGGGGTGTAGAGGAAGAGGAGGATAGAACTGCAATGGAGATGACCAAAGTGTTGACCATGTCCACTGGCTTAGGGAAGGGATGAATATCTAAGACATACATCAGAAAAGGTGGCTCCACTAAAGGAGTGATAAACACCTATACCCATTTAGGGTTAGGTGTGTTTGTGCTCACAATGGAAACCAGGAGCAAATCAGGTTGAAGAGAAACAATAGGAAGGGAGGAAGGAGATGCAACAAGAGAGTGATCATTTCTTCCTCCTTCTTCTATGAGGTAGCCTACTTAGCCAAGAGAGCCTTTTGCTAGCACTTGCATTCATGTGCAAGGAAATTTCTATGGTTTTTGGAGTTAGAAGCCAGAGCTTGCAAAGGGACAAGAGGTTCATGGTTGACCATAGGAACGTCCACTATGACTATTTTGGGCAAAGGAATGGGTTTTTGTTTAGGAGCAGGGGGAGCAGGCTAAGGTGCAATAGGAGGAGTTGACTCAAGAGCCTTGGCAATGAGCCTCTTTTTTCTCATCACTTTGGGAGTAGGAGCAATAGGAGGCCATGGATCAAATTCTTTGTGAGAACATTTCTTTTTTCCATATAAGTAGTACCATGGTCCTTGATATTCATTAGGAAGGTCCACAATTCTAATCTTGGGCCTATGCCAAGGAGGAATCATCAGACTTAGAGGGTAGCCACTGGGCTTGCTCATCCAGTACTCTTCCTAGGAAAGGGGAGAGGATGGGGAAATCTAGGAATAGGTCATTTTTTCTTTACCTTCACAAGGAAAGGGAGCCATTATGGGCTTCTCCTCTTTCTTTGTGGAAAGGGGAGAATACGATATAGCCTTCTCTTTACCTTTGCATGGACAATAAGGGGCTGGCATGGGATTCTCTTTCTCTCTTGGAGAAGGAGTAGTCATGAGTGAAAACTTCTTCTTCTTGTCTCAGGAAGAGGAGGTGACCAATTTTTTTGCTGTAGGAAGGGTAAGCTTTGGCTCCCCTTTGCCCCCAGTTTTTTACTTCACATACTTCTTGTAAGGTAGGTTCCTTCTTGGAGGAAGTGGAACAACTGAGGAGGGCCAAAAGTGATCCAATGAATATCCACCATGAGATACCAAAGGCTGATATCTTGTGTCATGCACTACATGCATGACACCCTCATGGGAAAACTTTAGAAACTTATGAATAGCAGATGCGGCCCCATTAATGGAAGCTAGCCAAGGAATCCCTAGCTTCAATCTAAATAGGTTTGACTCCAGAATAATGTCAAAGACCATGCCAATAGTTCTAGGTCCCACCAGGATAGAGAAAGTGAACAAGCCATAAGGTTTAAGACTCATACTATCTTGGGTATGGATGGTAGATTTTGTTTCTCCATACTTTTCTTTTTGCAATGAGTTCAATACTATTGTTTCTTCAGTAATAACATTCACACGACTCATGGGGTCTATCAAGACTCCAATCACATTGTTAGCATTGATGCAAGTGGGAATGTAAAGAGGTGAAGGATTGTTGTTTAAGGGTAGATCTTGTGCTATAAATGTAAAATCCAGCAAACTAAGTGCGGCTAGAATAGTAGAATTTATCGTGACCATGTTTACATAGGCCTCAGGTTGAGGAAAAAAATAAGTGGGATTGATAATCATGTTGGTATAATGTGATGGAAATGGGTCCATGTATATCTACAATTCACTGTTAGCTTTCACCACTGATTTGTTAGAGTTTTGTTTGTTCCCATTGAGACAAATGTTACCATCCTTGATGCGGTCTTGTATCTCATGATGCAACCACATATAATGTTTGGTATCATGTCTATTAATGCAATGGCATTGAAAGTAACCAATCCCATTGTACCAATTAGGGTAGGGTTCCCTAACAGGATTAGGGGATGGCAAAGTTATGAGATTATCCTTCAACAACTTTTGCAAGAAGGAAGTGTAAGATTCAAACAACTTTGTGAATTTCCAGTTGCATTTGAGGTCGTTGTCATCGATAGTAGCTACTACATTCGCAATGGATTTACCCTTTCTAGAGATTGATATGATTGATTTCCCTTTAGAATGGGAGCGCGAGGAAGATCCCTCGAACTAAGAAACTATCTATTGGTATTCTCATAAGGCTGCACACAAATACACGAAAGAAGGGTATTTCATAAGGGTGAACTTCTCTTTCCAAGGCCTTTGTAAGTTCCCTATTAACACCTTCTACATATTAGAATTAGGCAGCTAGTATGATATTTGTAAAATAAGTGCTTGATAATGTGCTATAAAATCAATAATCTTCTCATTGTCTCCTTTCTTACATCGGACGAGATTCGAGAAGGTCATCTTTGGCCTGATGTTTGGTTAGAACTGTCTAAAGAATTGGTTAACAAGCTAATCGAACGAGAAAATAAAATTATCAGGCAAGGAACAATACCACTTGAGTGCTATGTCCTTGAGAGATCGGGGAAATAGTTTAGCCATCAAGGTGTCATGCTGGAAGAAGTCAGTGTAGAGTGCATTAAAGGTAGAGACACATGTCTGTAGATCCCCCTTACCACCAAAATTTTCAAATTTAGGAATCTCCATTCCATAAGGTAAGGGATTGTTCAAGATGGCAATTGAAAATGGGCTATATCAAAAGAAAGGCTAGAAAATAGATAGGGAAGAGGCATGGGAAAGGCTCACTAACTGACTCTGCATCTTACCCATATTCTGAAGTAGAGTAATGAGAATAGGGTCGTTAGAAGATAAAGGGCTAGAGGAACCTCCTCCAGGGCCACCGCCAATTTTCCCTTTAGAACCACCACCACTATTACTTTTTCTAGAGAAACTACCAGAGCCATCACCACCAGTAGGGCCACCATCCAAACCACTACTATGACCTCCTCCAAAACCACCTCCGCCAAAACCAACTTTGGTACTAAATCCACCACCACTACCAAATCCTCCACCACTGGATGTGATAGAAGGGGTAAAGCTAACTTAACCCAATGAGACCTTATTCACCTTGATAGTTTTGAGTTGATTAGGGATAGAAGGGATACTAATGGAAGGTACCGCATCAGCCATGTAGAAAGAGGTGGGAGGCATTGATACTCCTAGCTCTCTCATTTTCTTCAAAGGTAACTCCTTGTGCAAAACTAGGTTTGCTCGAAGGAGCACACACTTTAGCAATTTTGAAGAGACTACTTAGAAGCTCTACACCTATTTGGTCTTTATCCATCATATTTTTTTAGTTCACTAACAACCTGAGTGGCCCTAGCTATCTTCAAATTTCTTTCCAAACAATTTTCAAGGTTTCCCAACCCCCTTATAAGGGCAGACACATATTCAACAAGGATTTGAATGGCCTCATGCTCATCCACAGATGATGGAATGGTGGAAAAAGGAGTGGGGATATGATCGATTTCATTGGTGAATCCTATCTCACCCCTTAACACCTGCTCATGTGCAACCAAACTAATGGCGGGACCAGAGAAGAGACTAGTAGAGAGACCAAGTGAGACCTTCGTTCTATCCATCAAGAGGTGTCGTACACTTCTTACAATATGCCTAGAAGTTGTGGACTGGGTTGTAATGTTCATAAACCTTCACAATGCTTGAGAATAGAATAATTGTGAAGCAACCGACGGAAGCCTCAATACCGACAGATGAATAGACGTTTCACGCTAGATTCACAAAAAATGTAAGAGAGGGGGACCACTGTGTGCAAGACCCCTGGTCACAAAGGGTCAAGATGTGAGAGGCTTCCCTAACTTACCTCAACTAAGTGTAGTGTTTAGGATATGGGGATGACAATGGTGAGGATTATAAAACCCTGCGACTATTTGTCAACCCTAAGTTTTAAGTTGGGGCTAGGCGAGTTAGTTTTAAGGTCCAACTCTGCACCTCATGGAGCTCTCTGCTCGAGGACATCAATGCAAAATTTGGACAACAACGCGGTGAACTGGCATCTCAAAAGTGTGTTGTAGTTCATATGCTCAGAACATAGCCGAGGCAATGTTGAAATCATTAAAATGACTAACAGCCTAGCTTAACAACTTCTAAGAGAATAAAACAATACTATGAAATCAAAGAACTATAAAAAAGGTGATAAAATAGATATACTAGATCTAAGGTGATGAAGATGATCTCATAGAGGAGCCTACTCGCCAGCTAGCTCCATAATGTGTGTCCACCTACACACAACAAGAGAGAAAATGTTGGGGGGTTATATAGGGGCCTGCCTTAGTCACACCTTCGTTTAGGTGTTTCCACCAACATGGATAGCCAAAAGAATGAGACAAAGAAACAATGTAATGAAAACAAAAAAACTACAATGCAGTACTATGCTACTGACCAAATGATAGAGGAGAGGAGAGGGAAACTTACCACCTCCACCAAGAGCACTCAAGGCTACTTGGGGGAGAAATGAGAGGAACTCAAGCCTTTTCTAGGAATGGCATGGTCCCAAATGTTCTCTACTGAGTTGATGGAGTGTGATGTTGTTGTAATGGAATGCTTGGAATGCTTGGAAATGAGTGATTATGAGCTTGTGGACTGATGTGAGAGTGTGAGTATGGAAGCTTGATGTGATGAAGAGTTGGAATGCAAAATGGAAGAGTGAATATGAAGGAATAAGGATGAAAATGACCATATTCAGGTTGGTTGGTTGAAGGAGGTGTTACAACTTCACTACCAATGAGGAGTGTAATGCCTTTGTTGGCTCAACCTTAGGAATCTCCTAGGGATGTAAGCACGCCATGCTAACGTCTACTCACCGCACAGGTGTCCTCGACAAAAATTCCTCCACTGAGACACAAAATAGGCTCCACATGGACTACTGACAATGGGCTTAAGTAAATTTAAGCCTCTGACTTTGGTTTTCTAAAGTGTATAAAGGAAAACAGGGGAATTGCACCTAGGGTGCAAATTCACTCTTATACAACATTGAAGAAGACACTCCTACAAATTTGCGTCCTACATTTTAACCACTAGGAATCATATGCCACAACTAGCGTATGAGTCCCACTTTAACTTGGACTTGTTTTAAATCAAATTATTAGTGGTATTTTATTATCCTCTGATCTCATCTTGTAGTATTGTAATTTTTTGGAATTTTGGCATAAAAAAGTATAAATACAAGGCTATTTCACTTAGTTTCACCTATAAATTTAGATTCAAGCATCCTAATATTTCATAAGAGCATTAAAGAGCATTCAAGAGAAAATCATCAAGCATTTGGAGCATTATTTAAGATTCAAGCATCATGTCAAAGGATTGATGCATCATGCATATGGTTTTGAGCTAATGTTTTGATGTATTGATCAAGATCAATTCAAGTATTCAAAGTCATTATCTTTCATCAAGAATCATGATCAAGATCTACATCCATTGAGGCCACTTCACACTTGTTTTTTGATCTACAAGGTTTCAAATAAGGTTCTATTGTTTCATCTTATGTTTCATATTTAAGCTCATTCATGCTTCATTTCTCATTAATGTTTTATTGCCAAAATGTGTTTTGACCAAGGAAAATTCCCATTACCTAAAAAAACAACATTTTTTCCCTTTGTTTGTATGTTGTAGGGTTATAGGTTGAAGAAAAAGTGGATTTGGAGTCTACAAAAGTACCAAAATTGTGAAGTTGAAAAAGTTGCAAAAGTATCATATGAAGATGTCAAGGCCCATAGAAACTTAGATCTAGAGCAAGATATCCAACTTATTTACATGAAACTATTGGTAAAGCGCTTATTTAATCCATCTTTAGAGGATCACAAAGTTTTAGTTCAAAAAATTTCTGCTAGGAGGGTATGTGCAGGATCATGATGGGCCAAAAAGTGGCAATATGATGGGTATGTGGCTGATGACTTTCTTTTTACCCAAAATTGATGAAACTAAAAGGGTTTTTAAAGGACAGTCTCAACTTTCCACTAGTATAAATTATGATTTACTTTGAATTTAACAAGTAATTATTATTGATTTTCTATTTCAATTACGACTAAAGTCCTGATTGATAGACTGATTGAAAAACATCTATAGCTTTCAAATGGTATCACATTTTTTGAATCCAAAACATGCGCCACATTCTATGCTTTGCATACGATAGGATTAAAAAAAAAAATTGAATTTCATGAAGATTTGACCAAGTTAAGGTGGTTAGACATATGAGTTTTTTATCTTTTATAAAATTTGTAATAAAAATTCATAATTAATTATTTATTGGAAAAAATTATAAAAAATATGCATCACATTGGGACATGAGTCCTCTACTTATATCTAAAATCTTATAAAAAATATTATAATTTTATTGTGGTTACGGTGGTCAGACAAACACCTACTTATTTTTTTCCTGAAATTTAAGTACTCTTGCATTGAAATTTCAAAGTTTCAACAAATAGATTTTTTTTTTTGGAAACCTAGTAGTTTAGAAACTACATTCAATTTGCTACAAATTCTATTCTTACATATTTTTTATAAAATATAGATAACTTATTCAATTTTTTATGTCAAGTTGCCTAACTCTGATTTTTCTAATTTTTTTGCCACTTAAGGGCTTGTTTTTTCCATGATGATCCTGTACATACCTAGGACACATTTTAGTTTTTCAGGACACTTTGCAATAGTCTGGGTGTATGAGTCTTAGTACACCCTTTTTGCTAGTCTTCTATAGATTCAAATCAGTCACCGAGAGATTCAAGATTCTTTCCAGAAACTGTATATTGGAACTAAATCACATAGCTTGGAATATAACTCATAATGCACTTTAAAACAATAATTTTCAAGGTTTTTAGACCTTGATTGACCTCTCCATTCTTCTAGGTACTTTTTTGTTTCATGTTGTTTTTCAATCAGATTTCATGTTCAAGTTTATAGGTTTTTATGAATAGAGTTTTTATTTCTTCTTTGAAACTTCATTTTTATTGTGAACCCCTGTCTAATCACACCTAAGGAAACCTACTAGATTCATTAGTTGAGTCACTTGATTGAGGGATCTAGTTTCCTAATAAAATGAGTTGAAAGATGGACGTTTATTATCCTTCATTGTGGATCATCCAATCTATTTTTCACCTTTTCATTTTGGTGAACCTGACCTTTGGACCCTTTTTTTGATTTGGAGAATATTATAAGTCCTAGATCTAGATTGAATTAACTTTGCATTAGACTTGTGTTGATGACTATGTTACTCACATCAACAGTGTAGATAAATTCCTCATGGGAAAACTACAAAGACCCTATCCTTCTTGAAATATCTAGAGCAAAGACAACCTAAAAGAGGAATCCATTTAATAGGAAAAGGTTGAATCAGTTCAATCCCAAGTCTTTGATAGTCAGGTCTTGATTATACTAGACTTCAGGGTATGATGTGATTTTGTTATTAATCTCAAGGGGGATAAAATTGTTTGGAATCATATGTATTATATACCCATTTTTAGTTCAATCCTAAGATAATATCATGAAATCAAAAGATTTGAAATAATATTTCATGAACATCCACAAATTCTGCTATCACTTAAGTAGATTTATCTTTAAGAATTCAACAATTTCATAGAAAATGAAAATTTTTTCAATAAGTTTCCATCCATTTATCTATTTTTTTGGAAAATTTTCAAGAATTTAAATATCTATTCTAAAAAAATGCATAAAAAAATGAAAATGAAAATTTCTCTTGGTTATTCTCCACACATGCCCTAAAGAGTTAATCAAATCAAAGAAAACCACTTTATACTTCACTAGATTACTTCACAGTTACATATAAAACAATGCGAGATCTTAAAGAGAGGGGTTTTAATTTGGACATCGAGTAGGTTTTGCATGTACCCTTAAATGATGCAACACATAGTCTTGTTCGACTAAACTAAGAAAACCAACTACAAAGATTTGTAGGTATCAAATTGGCTCTGATATTGATTAATTTCTACATGCATACAAGTTTTTAGACAAGAATTATTGAGAAAACAGGGAAAAAGAACAAAACTTAGAAGTTTTGACTCTTTTGACATCCACAAATTTTGAAGTTAACTTAAAAAAAAGATATCCACTAGCATTTTATAGAGATAAGATGCAGATAGGACAAGACAAACACATGAGAGGAAATCCAAGAGACAAATCACATCAACGCACGTGGAGTATAGTGATTAGTAAGAGAATTACAACTTAACTCAATAAAGGTCAACTTCAATCTGCACATTGAAACACTTCGAGTTTTCCATCCTTTCATTATCAGGGTTCCTTCTTGGAACCAAACAAATCCACTCAAACAAAATGTAGGAAATTCCCATATATTCAGAATGATTAGGTGGAATTTGTGTTCCTACATTTAGGTTCATCCTCGATTTGAACATTCTAGGAGTAACCCCTGGGATGTATACACCTCTTTGATGTATGCTTGAACTCAAAAGTCTCGGCTTCTTAGTATCTAATGTATCTCTACAATGAACTCTATCCTAGCATGTTGTGAGACCACACAACAACTTGCAACCAATAAGACCAAATTTAAAACAAAATTTGAAATTAAATCACCCATTGTAAATTATAACTTATGTATATTTTAAAACAATAACTCTTTACCTTCACCTATATTCTAACATAAAAATAATAAAATTCCTCTGGAAAAATCTGTGTGTGCTCTGATTAATTCTAGTTTCTGGAATTCAGTGAAATAAATCAGTTCATTGACAATGAACCACATAATATGGTAATCCTCCAAAGCCAACCAGGGATAGAGCCTTGCTTCAAGTAAAGCATCCATAGCCTTGACAAGGTTATCTTGATAATTCCCCCCAAACATAGCTCTACTACCAGCTAGGAATCTATAGCCCGGTAGAGATATTTGGATAGCCTAAAGGGGTAAAAAAAATTATATCACTTTTGATTTTTCATTTATAGCTCATTTTTCTCTTTTGATATTTCATTTCAACTTGCAAGAAATGAAGCCTGCTATTAGGTTGGGAATTATAGTGGTAGCAAAGGTTACCTTTTGATTTTTCATTGAATGAAAATCCCTTCATCATTTCACTATTTTCCAAAAACTCATTTAATAATTCCATGTTGGTGTGTATTTTCGGCTAAACTTTACCACTTGTATGCCAAATCCTAGCTACCTACAACTCACTATATGTTAGAAGATATGCATAAATTAAAATTTAGTAGCAAAAAAATTAATCACCAAATTTAAATCTAAATTTAGAACCATTAGTTACCACCCTTTTTTGATAAAATTTTATGGAAACTACTAAATACTCGGCTAGCACTTCCAATTTGATGGTGTTTTACCACATTAATGGATCAAGAATGCCATGATGACAGTTAAGCACGATCACACTATTCTACATTAAATTCACATGCCTCAATGAACACATATTACTCCTTTCAAATTTCCTAGGTGATGACATGTGTTTCCTTATCGACTTCATTTTCCTT
>VDFB02271358.1:1085977326-1086026774 GCA_007258455.2 Sequoia sempervirens | reverse complement strand
TGTATGGTTTGGGGTTTAGGGTTTATGGTTTAAGGGTAGAGGGTGTAGGGTTGAGAGAAAGAGTGGGTGGGTTGAGGGTTTAAGGGTTTTATAGTTTAAGGGTTGGAGGTTGAGGGTAGAAGGTCGAGGGTAGAGGGTTGAGGGTAGAGTGTAGAGGGTACAGGGTAGAGAGAGAGGGAGAGGGGGATTTTGAGGGTTTACAGGTTTAAGGGTTGAGAGTAGAGGGTAGAGGGTTGAGGGTAGAGGGTAGAGGGTAGAGGGTAGATGGTTAGTCATAGAAGGTAGATGATTTAAGGGTTTAGAGTTTAAGGGTTTAGGGTTTAGGTATTATAGTTTAATGTTTAAGGGTAAAGGGTGTAGGGTTGAGAGAGAGAGGGAGAGAGATGGGGGATTGAGGGTTTAACATGTAGGGTAGGGGGTTAAGGGTTAAGGGTAGAGGGTAGAGGATTTAAGGGTTTAAGGGATTATGATTTAGGGCTTAGGTTATATAGTTTAAGGGAAGAGGTTTTAAGGGTTTACAATTTATGGTTTAAGGGTTGAGGGTTTAAGGTTTTAAGGGTAGAGGGTAGAGGGTAGAGGGTAGAGGGTAGAGGGTTTGAGGGTTTATGTTTTAGGGTTTAAGGGTTTAGGGTAGAGAGGGAGGAATGGATGGAGGGAGAGATGGAGGGAGAAGTGAGATAGAGAGAAGGAGAGAAGAGGAGGTAGGGACAGAGATAGATGAGGGTTCAGGATCAAATGTTTAGGTTAGAGGATTGATAATTGAGAGCATATGGTTGAGGACCTATAGGGTTGATGGTTTAGGATAGAGAGAGAGGAAGAGGGTTTAGGGTAGATGGTAGAGGTCAGAGCATTAAGGGTAGAGGGTAGAGGGTTGAAGGGATAAGGGTAGAGGGTAGAGGATTAAGGGTAGAAGGGAGAGAAATAGAGGGAGTGAGTGAGAGAGATAGAGACTTGAGAGTGGGAGGAGTAGGAGGGAGAGACTGGAGAGAGAGAGAGAGAGAGAGAGAGAGAGAGGGGGGGGGGTTGGGGGTTTAGAGTCAAGGGTAAAGGGTTATGGGTAGAGGGTAGAAAGTAGAGGGTAGAGGGTTATGGGTAGGGGGTAGAGGGTTTAAGGGTTAAGGGTAAAGGGTAGAGGGTTTAGGTTTTGGGGTTTAATGTTTAGGGTTTAGGGTTTAATGGTTGAGGGTTGAGGGTTGAGGGTTGAGGGTTGAGGGTTGATGGTAGACGGTAGAGGGTGGAGGGTTTAAGGGTTGTTTTGAATGTCAAAAATATAAGTTACAAGTCCTAAGAGGATGTCATGCTCTATGATCATACTTGTAACATTTTTGAACCAATAAATGGAGTAACCTATGTGGTTGATGACTCCCTACTCTTTAGGCTTTGCTATACCTAGGCGGGTAGAACTTGATTGCTAAGGTAGATTTAAAGTTGTCTAGTTTAATTGAACTTATGAATCTATCCACAATGGCATAAAGTGGGAAATAAATGGAGGTTTGATAACTATTCTAGTTCCAAGGTGATAATTAGAGATTTATAATATGAAAGAGGATAAGTAGTGTATGAATGAGATGGACCAATTCTTTATTGGATATGCAAAGTCAATGAAATTATATAATAGGTGGCTAGTGTTGGTTATAATTCTAATTGTTTGGCTCTTAGGTTTATTTATGCCTTTTATAAATGTGTAGGGATGTGATTGATAGACTATTCTTATTGATCCAATTGATCCTAGTAGGTTACTATGATTTATTAAAAGGGTTTTAATCCCTCCTTGAAAGAACCAATTAACAGAATCACACAATGACAACAAATCTGTATTGACAAAATAAAGTATACCCCTAATTTGAATAAAAATATAACATCGATGTGGAGCTAGTAGGACAATATTATCAATTACCTAAATCTTCTTATTGATCCAAATGTTACCCCCAAGTTACTGTAATCAATTAAGAGGATTTTAGTTCATTGACAGAAACCAATTAACTTGACTACACAATAACAACATATGTGTTTTGATGAAATTGAAATGTCAACTTGGATATACAACTTCAAATAATAGAGAAGTAGCAATGTGGAGATAGCCAAATAATTTCCTTGAATTAACAAACAATAGACACCAATATTGAGCCACACAAAATTGAATATCTTCCATTATCTTCAACCAAAACATATGCATGCATCATTGTCCATAAAGTATAATCTATATGATAAATTTTTTGAAAGTATTTCTTCTATCTCTTATTTTCTCCCTATTCACTCTCATCCTCTAATAATTACATATCCAACTTATATAGAAATGTTTTGAAGAGGATGCACCTCTTCATATATTTTTTTTGAAATTCAAAAAATTAAAACATTAACAAATTAAGCTCTAGTGAGCCATCAATGGACTTTTGTTATATGATTTAAATAATCTTGTCTCAAGTGAGTATCATAATCTTCTGAAGAATTCCTTGTAGCTATCTCCATGATCACCATTTTTTCTAAATGCTCACATGACTCATCTAGTGTTGATTCCTCATTCTTGGATGCTTCCATGGTTCCATGTAATATCAACATGCATTCCTTTATCATTTCTCTCTGGTCATTCAAGTTTCCATCATTTCTAAATAATGTAGGCACTCCTTTTGCAACATCAATAAATTCCTTTGCATCTACTTGGAGTTCATCATATAATTCCTTGTGTTGTCTCATGATATCTTCAGCAACTGTGAAGGCTCCACTATTAGAAGTAATTTTCTTTTGAATTTTATAGACTTTCTCCTGAATTCAGTCATTTACCCTTTTGTGTTCCTGAATTGTAGCATAACCCTTGGAATGAGTCACCCAAAACTTGTTCATCCAAACCATCAAGTTGGTGTGCCTTTTCTAGAATAATGTAGAGAGTGCATCAAACCTAGCTTTATTCACCTAAGCATGCACATTTTATTCTTCACTGTATTCTTTAGATTGTGAACCTTCCCCTTGAGTTAGTAATTTAGTTGATCCCTCCAATGTACCTTTGACCATTTTCTATTAGTATCTTCTCATTGTTCATTTTATGCATATCCCTTTCCTTGATCAACATCTGAATTTGTGCCTTATTCAGTTTGGCTACATTAATGTCAATGTCAGTTGTAGCCACAAGATCAATTTCTCCTACACTCAATGTCATTACATGGCCAATTGTATTTTTCGTTGCAACGATCATAGATTTCTTGTGTGTAGGATACAGGGCCCAAATCATCAGAAAATTCTCATTAGGATTATATTTTGATCATGTGTACACTTTTTGTAACTCCTTCTAGACTAGGCTTATGTGTAGCACCATTATCAAGCAAGAAACTATAAAAAAAAGAGATGATTTCAAATCCAAACTAGGGAAAATCATTACGCCAGATTCCTTTTGCAATTTCCTCCCTTTCTCAAGAGTCGTATCCTTCATCTCATTTTCCATATCTAATTTCAAAGTTTTCAGCAATTGGGCTTCATTGCTAGGTGTAACATCTGTGACATAATCCCTTATTGCTTTCCCCTTTTGTTTCTATAAGAATCACCTAAAGCCAGGGGATCTTATAAATTCATAATCAGAAAAAAAAAGATATATAGGCTAACTACATAGTATCTACATTAGATATCTCTTCAACCTCTCATTCTCTAATAGGAGGTTCATAGTCCTCTATTCTCAATTTAAAAATTTTATCCATTTGACCTTGTTGCTTATTTTCACCAGAGGATTCTTCACTCCCAAAAGACAACATTTCTACTTCTTCTATTTCCTTCATTATTTACTCCATCTTTCTATTATACTCATCAATGGCCAATTCAACTTCTCTCTCTTCCATGTTTCTAATTATGTCATCATGTAGATAGGATATATGAACATATCCAACCATGTTTACTTTCTTTCTAGAAAAATCAATGTAGCCTTTAGAATAGAATCCCTTTCTTGGTGGAGCCTTTTTCAAATTGAAATGTGATAACTTATTCAAAATTAAATCATACCGTTCCTTTGACAACATAGAAAAGTCTCCAAAACACAATGTACTTGGCATGAATGGTTGTTTCTCATAGAAATTTAGATTCATTAAAATTCAATAGTCCATTTTTCTAACAATTTCCAAATATGCAATTCTACTCGATAATATTTTTGGGAGAAGAAAAGGTGTATCCTCAAAACCATACACCCTAATCATGGTGGCATCAACATAACAATACCAACTACCCCAATCGTGACCAACAACTATAGGTCCATTGAAATTTTTGGGTCTTGGAAATCTCTTAATCTCATCAGTCAACAAATAATCACAGGTGTGATTAAAAAACTTATACAATATTCCTCAAAATGAACAGATCTAGAACCCACAAATTTTTTGTGCCAAATAGCAATCCACAATTGTACCAGTAGTCAGCAATCTTCCTTATCAGATTGTGTAATTTTCAATTCATCTAGCCACATCCCTATCTCCTGTCCATAATAAAATATCATATGCATGAGAATGAAATAATTCTTGAAGTGTAGTGTGGGTGATCCATTTTTTATTGCAATTAACCTTGAGTTAATCCCTTTGAAAATATGTGAG
The DNA here is from genome assembly GCA_007258455.2 of Sequoia sempervirens. NCBI lineage: Eukaryota > Viridiplantae > Streptophyta > Pinopsida > Cupressales > Cupressaceae > Sequoia > Sequoia sempervirens. The sequence goes on along the minus strand of VDFB02271358.1, from coordinate 1,086,022,212 downwards.
GCATAATCAAATGGCCTTGCATTGTGGAACTAGATATCTGTTGCAATTACCATTGGACCTATTGTCATCAATTCATAGGCCTTAGTCTTTGTAGACACGTAAAATATACCAATTGACATTGTGCATCTGATCCTGACTACTAACATCATTTCATCCTGAATCATCCTTCAGTCTAACCATTTAATCAAGTTTTTATATTTGATTAAATTCATCAATTTTCCTCCCTTAATTAAATAAATCATTTTATCTAATTAAGTCTCTCTCTTTTGTTAATTAAATCAACTTGTCTGATCTAATTATCCCCGTTTAATTAAATAATCAATTTTATTTAATTAAATCTCTAAAGTCTATCTATTAAATTAAATAAATTAAAACCTTATTCAATTTAATCTAACATCATCTTTTTTAATTAAAAAAATTAAAATATTGATTTAATTAATCTCTTATCACATTCTTCTCATATTTGATTTAAATAAATCCACAAATCTAAGTCAAATTTGTCACATCATCTAATCTCTCATTAAATTAATTAACCTTTGATTAATTTAATCTCATATCATGTCCCATCCTCTAGCTTTTCCCACTTGCACATGAAAATAGATTTAATTCATTTATAAAATCCCTATTTTCCTCAACAAGACATCTTTTTGGAATATTCTCCAAGTTTGAATTCAAAAATCCAAGTTGACATGTACATCCAACAAGGCATTTACTCCATCTTGTATGTCCTTTTCCTTGATCCAAGTGGTATTGAATGCATTTTCCCTTCCCTCTTGTAAGTCATTTTGACAAAATTCAAATTCAAAAATAGGCATTTATTGGCACAATTCTCAAAACTTGCACATCCTCCATCCACTCATAGATTGACAAGTGGCATCTTGCCATTGGATGAATGTTAGTCCCACGTTGCTCAAATTTTTACATTCATCCTTCAATCTCATCTATAAATGAAGAGATCCTCTCCTCATTTCATCATCCACAAATTATGTAAAGTTACCATGTTCAAATATCTATCAAATTTCATCCATCATTCTTGAATCTTAGCTAGGTTATGCGGGTTTTTATCTTGGAGCACTCATTCTTCATCAACAATGTGGATCACTCATCAACACTCATCAACATACATCTGTAGACACTTAATAATGACCTAGGCCTGCAAGCTTCATTTTTACCACTTTCTTCCTAGCATAATTATGACATTTAATTATGTCCCTTGGTCCACATTTGACTATTGATTAAATAATTCATAATTATTTAATTAATTCATGTCCTTTTATTCTTCATGATTATTAAATAAATAAATTCTATTTATTTATTAAATACGTCACTAATTCTCTAAGTCTCCCTATAATTAAATAAATTTCTAAATTTGTTTAATTATCCCTTTATCATATATTTCTTCCTGATTATTAAATAAATAAGTTTTATTTATTTATTTAATATGTCACTAACTGTCATAACTAAATGAATGAATGAATTTATTTAATTAATTAATCTTATCTGCTAAATTAAATAATTATCTTTAATTATTTAATTATCAAAATTAATATTCCTCTCATTTTAAATAAATGAAAATTTTTAAAATGTCATCACAATCTTAACTGTCAGTCTATTTTGGTAAATAATCTGAAAAAAGATTATTTATTGTCTCACAAAATCATTATTTTGAATTAATTTAATTCAAAATAGTAACTAATCTTCCAAAAATCAAGTAATTGGGCAGATTCTTGATTTTCCAAATCTGATCTTTAGTCCAACTCTTATCTTCTTGATTTTTTGAATCTCACAAATTAGGCAATCTTTATCTTCTTGATTTTTGAAAATCCTTATTTTCTAAATTAATTATCTCATTTATTCTCCACCGTCGATCCAATTATCTGAGATATTATTTTGACCATTCGATTAATGAATCTTCCCTAACCCTAATTAGGGATTCTCAGATTTAATCTGGACCCCTGATTTTAGGTTTTCGTCATGAATTAATCTCACCCGTCCATTCAAAATGACATTTTCTATAAAATTCCATTCTCCTCTCACTTTTTGATGACACACACACACACAAGTAGACATAGTATAGGCACATTACATACTTATCATTGGCACACTTAGATTTCTCATAGCATTTATTATTTTTATTTGATCAAATCTTAGCATGTTTAGGCATTGTCAATCATGGTCATAGGCATAGTCATTAGGCATATCTAAAATCCTTCAAAGCTTGGTGTAGGACTTAGACATTTGTAGATTTTCCCGCACAATGGATCTGAGGGCAAAACATCAACCAGCAAGTAAGAAGGTGTTACAAAAGTGAATCATGGAAGCCTCAATGGTTTATAGGTATAATTGTTCGTTGTTTTGATTTTCATTGTGATTTGTAATTACTTTGGGTTTATTTAATATGCTTTATTGATGAATCTAATCCAAAAATTTACCCTTAGTTACATTGGTGAACCCAACATTTTGTAGAAAAAATTGTGTTTTCTTGTTTGTTTTCACTATTTTGCAGGTTACAGCCAAGAAGTCATATGAAATCGCGTCACTTTCTTTTGAGCATAGAAAAATGGTCGTATAAAATATTTTAAAACAGTTTCTAAGTTTGTAGATCTCACTCTCAAATTTCCAGAACATCAAATGGTTTTAAATTTTGTTAAGATTTGAGAAAGTTATGGCCATTTTAGTGATCGTTGTTTTTTCAATTTAGTTTTTAAAACCCGCTTTTTTCTTTTGTCTATAACATTTTTTGTGTGCAGAATCGTGGAAAACATATTTTGGGTTTTGAAGCATGTGGCATTGAAGTTTTTTGTGGGTCAAAGGCAAAAATTCAAACTTCTAACTTGTGGTCTTGCAGGTTTGAATGTCAAAGAATAAACACTAAAACATTGTGCTTATCTTTTTCTTAGATTAGTAACACTTACTTTTAGTGCAATTAAAAAGAACAATGTCTTCTTTGCATGACTGTGTTTTCAAAATGGTAGGTGAGTATGCTCTCACCTTGTGAAAACTCGGTGATCAGAAAATCAGACCCATTCTTCTTTTTATTACCCTCACGATTTGGTATCTCAAAGTATCCTCTCCCCTTGCACTCTCGGGCGATCTTGGGTGTAAGAGAAATGGTTACTAACTCTAGAACTTGGGCCTATTCTAGTGGGAAAAAGTACTCACCCTAGGATGACTCAGACCGGTAGCACCCTAAACCCGAGGGACTTCTGGCTAGTATATAAAAGTGGGTTCTTGGGGAAAGCCCAAGAATCACGAGTGTGCTTCTGATGATATGGATCTGAAAGGGGACTCTTGCCCCATGGATCATGCCCCATGAACAAAATGCCCGAATTAAATACCCCTTGTTTTAGTGTCCAATCGTTCTTTGGCTGTTGCTTGGTATAGTGCAGGGTACAGTATCATGCCCGAAGACACTCACTACTGATCCCCTTGAGTAGAGATAGCAATTCTTGGGAAGTCACTACCCAAGAATTTGAATTTGGTGTGCTCGAATGATGTTAATGAGCTGTGGAGGGGAGCTAATGCCACCAAAATTCTAAGCTATTTTCTCTCGAGAAGGAAAGGTGTTTATCACCAATTTGGGGTATATTGATGGGCTATACCAAGTATACAAACCCTTGGCCTATTGGCCTTTTAGGATTGTACTTGTATCATATGTACTTGCTTACACCAAAACATCGTGCTTGTCAAGTTTTTTCTAGATTTTCAAACAATATACACAACATTCACAAATCTGGATACAAACAATTGACTGTAGACAATTCAGACTTTTCAATAGAACATCAGAAAACAATCTTAGTCACCATTTTGAACTTAGAATTTGCATTGTTCTTCTTAGTCATCAGTTTGAACCTAGACTTGGCATTTATAACATTAAGTCCTTAGTCAAACATCATCATCTTAGTCTTCATATTGGCCTTGACAACCTTGTCATCTTGCATTAATCATTTCCTTAGGAAAACGTCATCATCATCTTGCATTGTCATCCTTTATTCCAAAAATACAAAAAAAATTAGTGACATCACTTGTCATCTTAGTCTTCATTTTCCTTTGGCATTAGTCATTTTCTTTAGACAACATTGTCATATTGCATCCTTTATTGTCAAAAAACCAAAAACATAGTCTTGCATTGTCATCCTTTATCCAAAAAATACAAAAACATAGGCTAGTGTCATCCTTGCATTTACTTGTCATTCTCATCATCCTCATTTGAGAAAATCCATTTTATGGTTGGGATTAGGCTTCAAAGACAACAACGACAAATGGAAAACTTTGGACAAGATTCCAATCCCAACATGAACAATAACACTTATGACATGAACAAACATTGGACCTTTTCTGACCCATTTCACAACATGAACATGCAATCTTCCATGAACATGGCACCTTCATCACAAAACATTTTTGAGCCATTAATAAAAAGAGACCAAAATGGACGAGTATATGTCAAAGACTTAGAAGCTGTAGCGCAAAATCCTAATATAGTCTCATTTGTAGAAAACTCAATCTTACGTGACCCTCAAAGGTATCTAGCCATGATTTTGGACCAAGGGGCTAAGTTACCACGAGACTTTGACATAAATACTTTGCCACCTCCATCCATCTACCCTCACTACCAAAAGTCACTTAACACCATCCATGACAGTAGTCCACAACAAACATCCATTAATCAACCTTATCCTAACTTTGACAAGGGAAGTCAATTGTCTGCTAGTCCATTCCAAGTCTCCACGTCAAATGCTAGTCCTTCACCTATCAATCCTGTCAATGTCTACCTACCATATCAACCATCTACCAACACATGTCATGTCCTCACATCATACCATACTGATCCGATCCAAGTCTCCATGTCATATCCTTGTCATTCAATAATTAATCCACTCCAAGACTCCATGTCCTATCCTTGTCCCTCACATGCTACTCCAGTCCAACTCCCCATGTCCTATCCTAGTCCTTCATATACTAGTCCAGTCCAAGTTCCCATGTCCTATCCTAGTCCTTTGGTCATTAATCCTTTTCAAATCACCCCCTCACAAGCCACATCTAGTCATGAAAATTCTATCATAGTCCAAAGTCAAATCCCATTTAATAAACCTGAGAATACATGTCAAGACAAAAGCCCAAGGCATGACCTTATAATGTCACCCTCATGTCAAGAACAAGATAGTCCATCCCATGACCCTATCTCAAAGTCCATTCAAGATGTCCTTCAAAATAATCATGACATCCAAAACACACCTATCCTTAACAAAATTTTGTTTCCGATTATATCATCTACGACAACCCTATCTTCGACCAAGACCCTACCATTGACCAAGAAATCCAAAATGATCCACTCCTTGCCCTTTATGCCATTCATGATCAAACACTTGCTGACCCTATAAAGGCCTCGGCTATTGACACTTCCCACGATGAGACACTTGCCTTCATGGGACACATAGATGATATTCCTCCAGAACAAGAATCTTCCACTATGGACATGCTTGCATATGATCAAGTTATAGCTAAAATCATTAGAATCTATGACACTAAACATAATGATGGCTTCGAAAGTACCTTGGAAGCACCAATAGAATCATTTGAACCTGACATGTCATGTGATTAGACCAAAGCTATTAGTCAGGAATATGTCCAGCATGATAATGAATTTAAGACACTTTATCAACTAGGGTCATCTATCTTTGTCAGAGCAGGCTTTCTTACAGATGAAAATATTACAAGTGACAGTGTACATAGACATCATTATGGGTTAGCATCTTGCTTTCAAAATAACAAATACCCCATCGCAAACATAATCTTTCAAAGCATGCAATATCAAGGCAAAGGACTAGGCATAAACGAGCAAGGCATTCTAGAACCAATACAGCTTCAAGAAAATTATAGACATCAAGGTCTTGGTTATTCCTTAGACAACCAATCAAATGATGTTAGTGGTACCTCCTCAATATTGGGGGCAACCTTGTCAGATACAAACGTCAAAATGGAATCCATGAGAAATCCTTGTCATAAGATTGTTGCCAACACCTTGTCCACCCACACCATAAACTGTCATTCTATCATGAATCAACCTCCCCTTTGGGGCCAACAAAAACAAAAGTCTTACAAGTCAAAAGATCAAAATCAAATGTCAAAGGCCATTGAATCAAACAAAAGGACAAGTGGAAAAATGAAATTAAAATGGATCCCAAAGAAACATGGATCAAACAAAGACATCAAGTCAAATACAAAAGTCAATCACAATGTGGAGCCACAAGACAAGAGGACTCCCACATACAACAAATGTCCACCTCCTTTAAAATGGTCATCAAACAAGGCATTTAAAACTATTGGTTCCAAGCACCATCCCTTCAAAATCCATTATCCACCATACCAAGTTTGGAAAATAAAAAGTGATTCATCCAAACGTCCAAACAATCTTTCCACGTCTACCATCATTCGTCATAATCCTAGATCTGGCCTAAATTCCAATAATCCTACATCACAAATCTGTCACATCATGGCAGCAACTCTTTACCACAAGGACTCTCATGGCACTCTATCACGATGTGCGTATTCTGATAAGGCCAACTCTACTATCAGAAAGGACCACAATGACATCGATCAATTGTATACAAGCGCTATGATCCTGACAAGACAACTACTTCAGAAAGGTCATTATTGACATATCATGGCACCAGTCTCTACATCAGCACCGTCAATGAATTCAGAATAGGAAGTGGTCATCTAAATCATCCAGGCTATCCACAAAATCAAAAATACAAAAAGAATTTGAAAAATTAAAAAATTGTCACCTTGATGAACACCTGGCAAACAAGCGTCTTGGTGACCCCAAAAGAATAAAAAATTCAAGAAAAATAGTAAAGAGAAAAAGTTCATCCAATGGTGAAAACCTAGCCAACAGGCACCCTGGATAAGTACCATGATGAAAACCTGGCAAACAGGCGTCATGTGTAAAATAAATAATCTATGTGAACTTTTACACTTGGGGGCAAGTCGTCTCATTTCCCATGCCTTCCTCATGACATTGATGTCCATCTAAGCCCTATTATTTCCATGCATTTTTCCCACTTACCTCGGTCTTGACATAAAATTGGCACATATAAATCGTGCTTTGGGAAAACTCTTGACATGTCTATCCTTCAGTCATACACAATTCAAGAAACATCAAGCCATTGAATGTCATAGTCTTATTGTCCTTGTATGACATAGTCCTTGAAAATCATATGGCAATTCCATTAGTCTCATGTCTCCCATCTTTTACCAAGGCCACCCTCTCATCCTTTCATGTTTGTCACCTATCTTGGCTTTCCCTTGTCAAATGGTCTGAGGATAATCATCATCCCATCTAGTCCTAACCAAGTCATTCCAAATGCAACGAGTCTAATCCATACAAGCACATTATCCAAAATTTTACTTGACTGCGTTCCTGACCCAGCTGTAGACCTCCATACTTTCATCACATTGTCATCATCATCCTCACGTTGTTTCGGGATGCATCCTTCCCACGTCAAACAACGTTGTCATCACCAGTCAATTGGTATTCAACTTGACTAGGGGTACAATCATGTTTTGGATTCTCATGTGTAGGCATGAGTCATATGCATTTGTCACGATCCTCTTAAACATCAAAATCCAAAAAAAATCATAAAATGAAAAAAAGACAAAAACATCAAAAAAGTCCTGAAAAGAGACAAAAAGATCATAAAATGTCCTGAAAAAAGACAAAAACATCATAAAATGTCCTAAAAAAAGACCAAAAACATCATAAAAAGTCCTGAAGAAAGACCTAAAACATCATAAAACATCTTGAAAAAAAACACAAACATTCAAATCAATGTCAAAATCATAAAAATGGAGTTAGTCAGTCATGTCAGTCAGTCCATGTCATTGTCGAACTACGTTGTCTCTACGCATTTTCTACGTAGGCAAGGCCATCAGTCGATGAGTCCCCGAGACATTAGGTCAGTCCTTTTAGGTTGGTCCAAATAAAATAATGGCATTTGTTACAATCATCACATCGGTCAAATAAGTTAGACATAGTCAAACTCGGACACAAGATAGTCATTTGAAACATTAATGTCAAAATTGGTCAAAATAATATAACATAAGCCAATCAATCATACATTCAACATCAATCAACTTGCCAAAATATATTAATCAAAACAATGTCAATCTCATCACTCTTTGGTCCTCTTCAAGATGTGTCCTTCTTGGAGTTAGACCTCATCAAAATGTCCTTTTCCTTTTCAGGATGTGTCCTTCCTGACAATAGACCCCATCAAACTATCAACACCATCAAATTGACAAAACCCTTAAACTGTCCAAATTGTCAAATCGACAGGAAATCAATCTTTGGCAAACAAACATTGGCAAACAAAATAAAATGGTTGTTAATATTTCTAGTCTATCATGGCTTATCTTTTGACTATCTTGGCTATTTTGTCTTATATTTTTACTGTCTTGTCTTTCTGGTCATGTTACTAGCTACCTCAAGGATGTCCCATGAAGGATTTAGAGGTGCGATGATGTATCCTAGCCTATTTTTTTTTCTTTGACCCATATCTGTGGATTGTCTTGACAAAAAGACTGGGGCAACTTTGCCCTTAGTATGAGTTAGGACATTCCTTGTCTATGACTGTCTATTTTTCAAGTGGATGACCTTGCACACCTTGGTCTACATCATATCATGGTGTTTTTTGTCCATTTGTGTCATTTTTACCGCCCAATGATGATTAAGAGCAATAAATATTAATCCTATGGCAATGTTTTGAAGGATTTGGTCTAGGAACTAACATGCATATCTTTTTGTCTTATCATCTTCTCTCTCCCATCTCATATAGGCATTGCATCCATATCATCATCCATATCTTTTGCACTAACATTTCTTTGTCTCTTCATATTCTAGTCTTCTCATCAATTTTGAGAGCACACCCATGTTCTTGGAATTTGTCTCTCCTCTTGAGGGGGCATACTGTAACCCTCCTCATCTTACTTTGCACTGGGGCATGTCCTTGACTTATTTTCTTTGTCACAACGTGACAAGCAACATTATGATAAAGAGGGGCAAAATCTAGACACTTAAAAATGACCTAGGCCTGCAAGCTTCATTTTTACCACTTTCGTCCTAGCATAATTATGACATTTAATTATGTCCTTGGTCCACATTTGACTATTGATTAAATAATTCATAATTATTTAATTAATTCATGTCCTTTTATTCTTCATGATTGTTAAATAAATAAATTCTATTTATTTATTAAATATGTCACTAATTCTCTAAGTCTCCCTATAATTAAATAATTTTTAAAATTTGTTTAATTATCCCTTTATCATATTTTTCTTCCTGATTATTAAATAAATAAGTTTTATTTATTTATTTAATATGTCACTAGCTGTCATAACTAAATGAGTTGGTTAATTTATTTAATTAATTAATCTTATCTTCTAAATTAAATAATTATCTTTAATTATTTAATTGTCAAAATTAATATTCCTCTCATTTTAAATAAATGAAATTATTTAAAATGTCATCACAGTCTTAACTATTAGTCCTTTTTGGCAAATAATCTGAAAAAGATTATTTATTGTCTCACAAATTCATTATTTTGAATTAATTTAATTCAAAATAGTAACTAATCTTCCAAAAATCAAGTAATCGGGTAGATTCTTGATTTTACAAATCTGATCTTCAATCCAACTCTTATCTTCTTGATTTTTCGAATCTCACAAATCAGGTAGTCTTTATCTTCTTGATTTTTGAAAATCCTTATTTTCTAAATTAATTATCTCATTTATTCTCCACCATCGATCCAATTATCTGAGATATTATTTTGACTGTTCGATTAATGAATCTTCCCTAACCCTAATTAGGGATTCTCAGATTTAATCTGGACCATTGATTTTAGGTTTTCGTCATGAATTAATCTCACCCATCCATTCAAAATGACATTTTCTATAAAATTCCATTCTCCTCTCACTTTTTGGTGACACACACACACAAGTAGACATATTATAGGTGCATTACATACTTATCATTGGCACACTTAGATTTCTCATAGCATTTATTATTTTCATTTGATCAAATCTTAAGATGTTTAGGCATTGTCAATCATGGTCATAGGCATAGTCATTAGGCATATATAAAATCCTTCAAAGCTTGGTGTAGGACTTAGACATTTGCAGATTGCTCACACGATGGATCTGAGGGCAAAACATCAACCAGCAAGCAAGAAGGTGTTACAAAAGTGAATCATGGAAGCCTCAATGGTTTACAGGTATAATTGTTCGTTGTTTTGATTTCCATTGTGTTTTGTAATTACTTTGGGTTTATTTAATATGCTTTATTGATGAATCTAATTCAAAAATTTACCCTTAGTTACAACATCAATCTGACATCATAGGAGTTGGGAAAGGGCCAATTTTCACATCAAATTGGCACAAATTCCCCCATGGGATCAAGAGTTTGCTTGCTTAATTAGGATTCAATCTTTATTTTGTTGTTTTCATTGTGTTCTTGATTGTTTTCCTAATTTGAGCTATGTTAATGGATTTCATGGAGAATCCTCATTCTTACTTGGAATATCTCATCTAATGTGTTTGTTCTCATTGTTTTGCAGGTATTAGGATTGGGGTTCGCACATTTGGTGCTAGAAGGAGGGCTAAATCTCATTTTCAATCACTTTTCTCACAAAATTCTGCATTTTTGTTTATATAGAGAAAAATTCCAATGCTGGAAGCTCAACATCACCATATAGCACCGCTAACTCTCTGATGCTGCCATGCAGCACCCTAGCACAAGAAATTCAAACTGCGATGCTAAAGTATTCCTGCCCAAGAATTTGAATTTCAAACTACGTAGGTAGACCAATTTGACCCGTGAGATTTTTCAAAAAAGTAAAATAGCGATGCTGGGAAAAAGTATGACACAGTTGAGCTCACTAGCCTGGACACAGAGTGACGTTGACTGGTAAGCGGTGTTGTACAACACTAATGAGAAATCAAACTCTGACATAGTCATGAGTTCCGTCATTGGAAGGGAGTAAAAAGTTGAAGTTTCTTTTTGGCACGTGAATTTTGTCATATGATCAATTTATCTTCTATTTTCTTCTTTTTGACCTTTGTCTTTTGCAAAGTCTGACTAATTTTCTTTCTTGTAGGTAGGATCAATTGAAAATAAAAGAAGGAGAAGCATGATGATGGTATCTCACAAAATCAAAGTGTTTTTAAACACTTTAGTGTTTGTTTAACACTCCTAGGAAACTGTTATTCCTTTTGCTTAGGACACTAATTTGGTTTGGGTTTTAAAAAGAATCTTTTCAATTTTTTGCAAAAGCTTAAAATGAAGATTAGGACTACAACTTACTAGAGTTTTTTTTTTGGTTAACAATTGAACAAAACAACTCTCATTTGTCCTTTGGTGCTTTAAAAAGAACTCATAATTGCTTTGTGGATCTAAAATGAGCTTGCACAACTTTTTATTTGTGAGGGCTTACTTAAACTAACTTCATTGAAAAAGGACATACGTGCTTCTCTCGCACTTTATAGTGATCTTGAGAATCAAAAGGCCTTTTTGTGATTTTAGATTGAGATAAAGCAATCACCTCCACACTTCAATTTGGGTTTAAAATTGAACAAAAAATTATGCAAGTGTTAGTAGAGCATTATTGCATACATTCTGTTTCTTTGTGTTGCAAACAAAGATTGATTGACTTACGGACATTGTCTTTACTCGCTTTTGTTATCTTAGAGGGCCTACCTTGGGGAAAAAGTACTCACCCAAGGGAATGATTCAACCAGTATCACTCTAAAGCCAAGAGTATTTCCAACTAGGATATAAATGTGGGTATTGGAATAAACGCCAATATCACGTAGTTGGCTCTGATGAGATGGATCCGAAAGAGACTCACCGTATGGGTCAATCTCCATGAACAGAAAGTCCTAATTAAAACTGATGTTTTAGAATTGTCAAAACCCTTGATCTATTTGTTGGTGCAAGAATGGTCGTTATGAAGCCACCCCACACTTTTATGGTCTTTTAGTAGAAATGGAAATCATGCCATGGGATTTTCATGGGTGTTGATGCTTGGCTGCCCCGATTGACGTTAATGAGCCATGAAGGGGAGCCAATGGGGTCAAGCATCTAACTATTTGCTAAAGATAAGCATAGCTGGACTTCTCCAAGTGGGAATCCAACAAATATTATCTTCCACATCCATAGGGTTGTACTTATTCTTGGTGGAAAAATTCTTTGCTTGTTCAAAAACATCTTGGAAACAAACACTTGAACATCATCAAAATTTTAAACCCTTTAGGAGACAAATACAATTGACTCAATTCATGTGTTATTTCTTGTGCTTGGGATTCACATCCTTAGAGGTTTCTAAACACATTTTATTACATCTCAATTTTTCTACTAAAGTTAAACAATAGGTAACCCTTTGCCTTGAATCCATTGAATTTCCACATAACATACTTTGAGGGATTCGAAGAAATTAAGACATTGGACATCTAGCTTGAAAAACCTAATCAAAGAAAGTGTTTGTGGTAAAATAAAGTCACTAAGCAAAGCTAAACAAAATGAACTCTCACATGTGTTGATACATCATGATTTTCAAGAAGAAAAATCCCAAAACAAAAGTCATTGGTTCAAAATTTGGTAATGTATGCTCAAAATTGAATCACTTCTTGGTTATAAAAGTCTATAGAAGCATTGCATGTTCTTCAATACCGAGGTTTTAGGTAAAAAAAGTTTCTTTTTTAGGTTCATCTTAGGATCAAAAGAAATCAAAATCTTTTTTCATCCATCCTTCAAATATCAAACCAAAAAATCATCTCACCATCACCTTTTGAGAAATCTTGAAATCACCCTTCATGCTAGGCTTTTGGGAAAAAATCAAAATCATCAAATCCTTGAGAGAAAATCCTTGAAAATTTTATCAAATCATCTTTGGCTAGGTATGTGTAGATGCATCCTTGTGCATATGCTTAGTCAAAGTTATCAAACCATCTTGTTTAGCTAGGTATATGTAGATGCATCCTTCTTCATATGCTTGGTTAAATTGTCATCTTGTTTGAATAGGTGTGGGTAGATTCATCCTTCTCCCTACACATATTCAAATTATCATCCTTTGAGAAAAATTACCCTTTAGATAATCATCCAACATCTTAGGGTCTATTTGTTCAAAATCAAAGCAAACCAAAAATCAATCAATCAAGGACAATCCCAAAATCAAGATCAAAATCTAAAACATATCCGAAAGTCCCAAAAGTCTAGCATCCCCCTCAAGATTTATCAAAAAATCAAAACATCCACATCATCCATCTCTTGCATCATCATCATATCACCTTTTGATCCTCAAGATATCCTAAAATTTTCTATTTTGTGCATAAAGTAAAGATCAATCCAAAGAATCAAGAGATTCATCTCCCATATTCTTGAAAATTGATCCTTGTTTTATGGTTCAAACTAGATCTCAATGCAAGAAGAACATGGAAGCCAAAAAGGAAACACCCGCTTTGAGTGACCTAAGCCAAACGAATGTTGAAATGAATCTCGTCGAATCAAGCAATCCTTTGACTATCTCATCATCACAAAACCCACAAGAGGAAACCCAAGGAGAAGATCTTACATTTGGGATGTCGCATGAATAAATAACTGAAATGATTCAAAATCCAAAAAATCATAAGATCGTCAACATCATGATGAGGCTTAGCCCTTCACTATACATGCTTGAACTAGCAAAACAAGGGGCCAAATTACCTTTTGATTTTGACATGAGTACTATAGTGGAGACATCTTTACCTCCAATCTCATCCACCATCCCCATCTCATCTACACCCCCATCCCAAAGTATCACTCAAAACATTCCACAAATCATGACATATTTTGCTCCAACTCAACCTAATGTCAATAAGGGAAATGCATTTCTCAATGGTATTCAAACACACCCCCTTGTTAACAATCAAGAATTGGATACAAATACCATCTTGGATCAAAACATACCCAAAAATGCATTACATAAGTATGCTTCTCTCACTTTCCATAACAATCCATCATCATCATCCTTCCACACAACACCTCAAAATTCTCTCCTCACAAATCTGGAAGAAGAGGGTGACATGTTCAAACCTAGGGGCATTTTCGATACCACAACATTTTCGCAAGAACTCACACCCATCACATTTTCACCTCTTCCACAATTTCCATCATCATCCACACCACTCCTTGGCTTAGGGCTTCCACCTTTACCAAATATCAATCAAACCAACACCCCAAATATAAATCAAAACATTATGCCAAACACTCAAAACTTTTCATTGATATTGCAACAACATATGAAAACTACACAAGCTATCATGACATCATCAACCACCCCCTAACATCGCAAGGTATGGTCTCTCAAGGACCAACCACATCAACGACACCATCCACCACTCAAATCACCAACACGACATCACCGCTCACCACCACCACAAATGTAATACCAAATCCACCACCACCCCCACAAGCTTCCAGCATATCAAGCAAATAAAACATGGCATTGCATGTAGCTCAACAAGCTACTTTGCAAAGGGGATTCCTACAAGTGCAAAAACAAAAATCCACACAACTAGTTTCTCAACAAGCCGCTCAAACTGTGCAAGTTTCTCAAGCAGCCTAAGCTACATTACAAGCACAACAAGCTACACAAGCTCAAGATTTATTGCAACAACAACCACAACAAGCTACTTAAGTCACTCGAGTAGCCCAAGTTGCATTACAAGCACAAAAGGATGCTCAAGCCAAAATTCTATTGAAACAACAAGCAGCACAAGCACAATCCCAAGCACAAGCAGCGCAAGCACAAGCTAAAGCTTAGGAAAATGCCTAATATCAAGCACAACACACACAAGCACAGGAACAACTTCTTGCACAAAAAAAGCAGCACAACTACAAGCATATCAACAAGCAATAAAACAATATCAAGAGCAACAAGAAGCAGCCCAATTTTTAGCCCAACAACAAGCATTGTTAGAACATCAATAAGCACAACAACAAGCACAAAAACAAGCAATCTTATCACAACAACAACAAGAACAACAAGAAGCGTTGTTCATACAGCAGTAAGTGCAAGCATACATAGCTCGAAAAAATGTACAAATACCATCAAACAACACACCAACCAACCCACCCATCCAACCCATGATCGAAACACCACATAACACCTTAATCCCACCCCCTGATCCAAAAAATGATGTAACGACACAAATCAGGTTACTCTCGCAACAAGTGCTCAATCTTCAATCAGGGCGAACAAGAAAAACACCAAGCAACTTGTGCCCCTATCTATTTGATAGGATCCTAGTGATGAAACCATTCCCTAAGGGATTTGAGATCCCCAAATTTGACAAATATCATGGGATGGGAAACCTTGAAGATCACATCATGGAATTCTAGGTTCATTGCATGGAAGTCACATACGACAATACTTATCTCATGCAGCTATTCCCTAGGAGTTTGAGTGGCCACGCTATGTAATGGTTCTCTCGCCTACCTACAGGTATCAAAACATTCCAAGAAATTATAGACGCATTCATTAAAAATTATGCATGCAACATTACAATGGATGCTAGTCTAGAAGAACTCTTAGCTCTAAAACAAGGTAAGGGTGAATCATTCGCTTCATTCCTACAATAATGGTGATCCAAGGCCAATTGGAGCAAGTGGACCATGCCCAAGGAACAAAAAGTTTGCACCATTATATCCAACCTTGATGGCCTCTTGGCATTTCATCTCAAGGTACAAGGGATCACCACATATGATCAGTTGATCTCCAAGGTGCTCAGCATCGAACGAGCCCTTATAACTCAACCCGCGGGATCAACTTCATACCCTGAACAACAAAACAACTGCCCATTCTCCAATTACAATGATAAACCTCGCATGTGGGAAAGGAACAAAAATGTTACTAATGATGGTGTTGTCGATGCCAAGGTGGTCATTAGTGCCCCTCACCAAAATACACCTGGACCATAAATCCAAATTCAACACCAAAACAATCATCAGACAACACAATGACTGAACAAAAATCCAACAATCAACAATATGAATGATTAAAGGGGACCACCCCAACATAATAAGAGTTATCCCAAGTGAAAGTACACCGCTTTGGGGGAACCACTTAAAGTCATAATGAAGAAGTTGATAAATGAAAAAACTCATCAAGGCTCCTACCTTTGAGAATTACCAAGAACCGGATGTGAAACCTCCTTGGTATAATGAGAATCAACTCTGTGAATTCCATAAAATCAAAGGCCATACCACAAACAGTTGCATGAGATTAAAAAACATAATTCATGATATCATTGATAAAAGAATTATAAACGTGGAACAACCAACAGGAAACCAAAATCTTAAGATATACACGAATCCGATGCCTAATCATCGCAACAAAGGGAATAACACTGATAAAGGGAAAGACACCCACATAAATGTGAATCATGTGTACAAAATAGTCGTTGCCTCCCTAGATGAAAACTACATGGTCATCACCATTAAAGGTTCCCATGCCGATTGTGGAGTTACCACATGAGGTGGCAAAGTTACCATCGTAGGATCATCCTAGCCAAAAGGAGTCCCTACATCCAGATCCATCCCTAATGGCTACAATGTCCTAGATCAGATCAAAAGAATGCTAGCACAAATCTCCATCATGGAGTTGCTAAAATCCTCATCTGTCCATAGAAAAATCCTTGAAGAAGTGTTGGCTTCATCCACTGTCCCCGCAGATCTTGATGTGGAGAAATTCTAAGCTATGGTCAGAAATATCGTTACGCCTAATCTCCTCACATTCTCTAACTAGGATTTCCCCACTCATCCATCTCACAACCATGCACTCCACTTAGAAGCAATAGTACAAAAAATCAAAATGAAAAGGGTCTTTCTCGATTGAGGTGTGGGTTTGAATATATGTTCTATCAACCTCATCAAACAATTGAAAATCTCAGAGGATTCTATCAACAAAGGAAAGGGTATCACAATAAGAGCATATGATGATCAAGAAAGAGTGTCTCAGGGCACAATCAAACTCCCTATTCAAGTAGGGCCTACTATTATGGAAACCACTTCTCAAGTATTGGACCTTGACTTGCCATATAACATCCTTCTAGGATGCCCATGGATTCATGTGATGAAGGAAGTAGCATCAACTTTCCATGAATGTGTGAAATTCACACATGAGGGACTAGAAGTTACCATCCATGGAGATCCCGAACCCTTATCCTATTGTAAATTCCTTGAAGCAAAGTACTATAAA
Source organism: Sequoia sempervirens (assembly GCA_007258455.2). Taxonomy (NCBI): domain Eukaryota; kingdom Viridiplantae; phylum Streptophyta; class Pinopsida; order Cupressales; family Cupressaceae; genus Sequoia; species Sequoia sempervirens. The sequence continues at coordinate 1,086,004,918 of VDFB02271358.1, read as the reverse complement.
ATCCCCCAAGTACCAAAAAATGATGAGGGCCTGTCTACACCATACATCGACCCTACCACTCTCGCATCCACTTCTACGACAGAGACACCCGCCACTACCACCATCCCCACCATCTCTGACATTAAGGTCATCATCCAAGATAATAGTTGTGGAAAGTACAAGCTCCCTAATAATTATTTTGTGGTAGGAGAGTTACCACAATCTCCTAGATCACGAGGATGTCTACAAATAAATGAAGCCTCCACATCCCAAATGTCTTCTGAGGACTATCCCAACTTTACAAGTTGGGGAGATCTTGGACGAGAAGTTATTGAGGCAGATCCATTTCATATGCTATATCAAGACGAAAGACCAGTGGTTGATTTACCAATGGATGAGAAAATTAGCAAGGGTCTACAAATGATGATCGCAATGGGCTATGATAGAAACCAAAGACTTGGGAGAAACGATAATGGGCTTATAATACCTATCATGCCAGAGATGAGAGCAATAAAAAATCTTGGCCTTGGACGTACCCCTTAGCCAACTGCCGCAGAACTATGCTTACCAGTATCTACAGGTAGAGTCATAGATAACTTTACATTTGATATAACTGATGTCTGTAGTAGTAGTGATGATGAGGATACCATGACCAACTTACCTAGGCTATTTTAGGATACCACTCTTTTCATGATTATCACCCTATCTTTTGAAATAGACCACCAAAATCATGAAATCTGCCTAGTATATCCCCAACTCATCGACTACGACCAATGAGGAGCACCAGTTCTTGATACATTCAAAAATGATAAGGCGTTCTCAAAATTCATGGGACTATGGGATAACATTCCATGTGGGGATCACAAAACAGGGTTCATAATGGAGTTAGATACACATGCCTATTATGGGGAAATAATTGAATCCCTCAGTCACAAAAGTGAAAAATTAAGAATAATATCCAAGTCCTTGAGTGAGACAAGAAAAAAGTAAAAATAAAGGACTCATCCAATCATGAAAACCTCTCTGAGGCACCTGAGGATGGGGGATTCAATCTTCCTTTTAGAGCTATTCATCAAGAAAAATGAGCAGTCCTGGCAGAAAGGTGCAATCCGGTCAATCTAGGAACAGAAGAAACCCCGTACATCACATTCTACATGGAGTCATTACTATTAGAGGAACAAGAGCTCCTAGTAGCCTTCCTAAGAGAAAGATAGATAAACTTCACATGGAGTTATGCTGACATGCCAGGGCTTGATCTTGAGATCATGGTTCACCACTTAGAAGTATATCCAGAAGCAAAGCCTGTTAAACAAAAACTTCAAAAAATGCACCCTCACATTGCCTTATTAGTAAAAAATGGAGCCAAAAAATATGTTAGATGTAGGATTCATCTGACCAATAGATTATCCAGAATGGGTGTCAAACTTGGTACATGTTTCAAAACTCGATGGGAACATCAGAATCTACATAAACTTCAAAGACTTGAATAAAGCATGTCCAAAAGATGACTTCTTGCTTCCAAACATTGATATGATCATCGATATGATAGTTGGACATGAAATGTTGTCACTAATGGATGTATTCTCAGGGTACAATCAGATTATGATAGCTAAAGAGGACCAACATAAGACAACTTTCACTTGTCCATGGGGGACCTATTGTTGGAATATGATGCCATTCGGTTTAAAAAATGTAGGAGCAACATACCAAAGGGCCATGACATTGATATTCCATGACATGATCCATAAGACGGTCAAAGATTATGTTGATGACATTCTAGCCAAGTCTAGAAAGAGAAAAGATCACATAGAAACCCTTGGTGCCATTTTTGATAGGTTGGAGGAGTACAAGGTAAGATTAAACCCAAAGAAGTGCATCTTCAGCGTACAATCAGAAAAATTGCTAGGGTATATAGTGTCAATGAGAGGTATCGAGGTAGATCCAACAAAGGTAAAAGAAATCCTTGAAATGGAGGCACCAAAAAAATTAAAGTAATTGAGAGGTCTACAAGGTAGACTCCAATCCATTCGAAGATTCATAGCACAACTAGCAAAAAAACATAACCCATATTATCACCTACTCCACAAGCGAGTAGTGTACAAATGGGATAACAAGTGTGAAGAGGCATTCAATAAAATCAAAGAATATCTACTGACACCATTGGTCTTAATGCCACAAATCCTAGGAAAACCATTGATTCTCTAAATGTCAGCAACAATAGCAGCCCTTGGACCTCTCCTAGCTCAGCATGACGAAAATGAAACAGAAAGGTCTATCTATTACATTAGTAGAACAATGGTTGGGCATGAGCTAAACTATTAATTCATTGAGAAAGCATGCCTCACTGTAGTGTTTGCATCACATAAATTTAGACATTACATGTTGGAACACAAAATAAAACTCATCACCAAAATTGACCCTCTCAAATACTTATTGTCAAAAGCAATGCTCATGGGAAGAATGGAAAAATGGGTGATGATACTATCAGAATATGAAATCGAATATGTGGAGCAGAAAGCAATCAAAGGCCAAGTCATCACAGATCAACTTGTAGAAGCACCAATCTATTCAGAGAATCCTCTCATCTCAGAGTTTCTAGATGAATCTATTTTCAATCTCAATGTAGCTAACCACTGGAAACTATACTTTGATGGCTCATACACACAGCATGGATCAAGAGTCGGTGTCTTCTTTATCACCCCACAAGGGGATTTCATATCAAGATCCTACAAACTCACATTTCCTTGCACCAATAACATAGTAGAATATGAGGCTTTAACCATAGGTCTCAGAATAGCAGTGCAGTGGAAAATTATAGCTCTCAAAGTATACAGAGACTCTCAATTGATAATAAATCAAGTAAATGATGAATACTGAACCAAGGATGACAAGCTCACTCCATACAAGAAATTGGTGGAGACCCTCAAAGAATCCTTCATTGAAATTACATTTGAGTAGATTCCTAGAACCAACAATAGAGCAACAGATGGCATGGCAACAATTGGATCCTTACTTGACATCCCCCACAACATTCCAAAATATGAATTCCTAATTGAGTAGCTTCTCGTGCCTACATTCGAGGTACCATAATCATAATTTGTGTGTGAAATTGTTGATCCCAGTGATCCTAGGTCCCCGTGGAATGACCATAGCCAAGAAACTACTGAGGATAGGATATTATTAGCCGACAATGGAAAGAGAGGCTCATGATTATTCTAGAAGGTGTCTACAATGTCAGTATCATGGGGACCTCATCCATGATCCAACTCAAGAGCTTCATCCTATCGACACACCATGGCCCTTTTCGCAATGGGGACTCGATCTCATTTGAAAAATCACACCCACTTCATCTAACGGCCACAAATTTATCATAACCGCCACAGAGTACTTTACTAAATGGGTAGAAGCCATACCCATGACATATATAAGTGGGAAGCAGATTTCAAATTTCATCCTGAACTATCTCATTTTCCGCTATGGTGTTCCACAAGCCATTATCTCAGATAATGGGACACCATTCAAGAATTAAGAGGTTCGTGACTTATGCAAAAAATTCAAAATCCAACATCACTTCTCCACCCCATACTATCCCCAAGGAAATGGCCAAGCAGAAGCTATAGACAAGACCATTTTGAAAATCCTCAAGAAAATAGTCAATGACGTAGGTCATGACTGGAATTTACAACTTAATCCTACCCTCTGGGCCTATCGAACCAGCATCCGCACACCTACCAGCACCATCACTTTCTCCCTGGTCTACGAATCAGAAGAAGTACTCCCCATTGAGATCGAGATCACATCACTCAGGATATCAAAAGGAGCTATAATAAGAAAATTAAAAGGACTTTCCAAGTTGGAGAACTAGTATTAAAGTAGAATCAGAAGAATGTCCCAAACCCAAGTAGCAAAGAAATTTTTTAACCTAATTAGTTGGGACTATTCGTTATCAGAACAAGTTATAAGTCAGGGGCATATTAGTTATTAACACCCGAAAGTGAACCTCTATAAGAGCCCATGAATAGCTCTCATCTCAAAAAGTTTTATACCTAAATCTTTCAAGGTATAGAACCAAAAATTAAAAAAAAATTAAAAAATGTCCTAAAAAAATGGTTACTTTGGCAAAAACCTAGCAAATAGGCATCTTGGTGACAACAAAAAAACAAAAATCCAAAAAAAATGAGAAAAAGGATTGAAAATAGTAAAGAAAAAAATCGTCCTCTAGTGAAAACCACTTTAGTGGCACTTTGGACAAGTACCTAGGTGAAAACCTGGCAAACAGGCACCTTGTGTAAATAAGCATTTTCCATCCACCAGGATCTTTACGACTTGTTCTACATCATCCATCCATCACACTTCCATCATCCATCACTCATCCACTCACATCCGCGCAATAGCTTGGTCTTGTTTTTGTCTCATGATCCCTCGTAGTACTACTTGACCCATCCTCAAGGTCAGTTTGTCCTACCTTTATTAGAGTAGTCTATTGCCTCACACTGGGGGTATGTTCTCATCAAATCAGATTCATGTATGTGCTTAAAGTTCCAAAATAAAAAAATCCAAAAACATTCAAAACATATCAAAAAATCCCAAAAGAAGTCAAAAAATTTGGTCAAAAAGTCAAAAACAAAGTTGTCAGTCAAACTATGAGTCTATGAGCCTCAAACGTAGCCAAGGTTGATCTTTCATCATCCCTTGAGACACTTAGGTCAGTCCTTTAGGCGTCTGTCACAATAAACTGGCATTTCATCATGTATATTGTCATCTATAAATCGGTCAACTTGTCAATCAAACTATGTGGTCTCTGTGTGTATAACATAGGCAAGTCTAATTTGTCGATTAGCCCCCGAGGCCCCTAGGATAGGTCTTTAGGTTAGTCTCTTGGTCAAAATCTTAGAAAATCCCAAAACAGTGGAAAATAAAAAAATCAAAACATTTGAAAAATCTCCAAAAATACCAAAAACAACCTCAAAACATTGCAAAACTCCAAAAACATCCAAATATTTGAAAAAATCCATCTATCTCATCTCACTTGCACTTGCAATAACATCATTCATAATAAACAATCATCATCCTTAATCTTCGGTAAGATAATTGGAAACAAATCTAGCAGGTCAAAAGTGAAAACTCAAAATCATCAAGTCTTAGGTCCAAGTCAGTGCATAAACAAGTTGGCCAACTCTTTGTGTCGATAAATCATCATCCAATCAGTCCCATATCAATCATTTGAAATAATGCTTTGGATAAATGAAATGACGTGCCACCATCCACTAACATGTCCTAGGATGAAACCTTCCTACAATGGGAATTATCTTTTGGCAATAGTTTCAGTCATCATCCTTAGAAAACACATCCCCTTTTGGTTAACGGTATTGAAGAACATCAACTTGTTTGTTTACTTTATCTTGGTCTTTTGACTTATCTCTTTGTTCTCATTCCAAGGATTTCTCGATGATATCCGAACAGAGGATTTAGAGAAATAGGAATGGGGAAACAATCATTATCTTTTTTCTGTTGTGCTTGTTGGACGTTCTGGTAATATAACCTTAGTGAATACTTGCTCTGTTAGGTATTTATGGAGATGGTTTTTGGCAACTTGTTGACTATTGCATTGATAGGTTATACATTTCCATGTTTTGGTCTGAGGTGTTTGAAACTTCTAAAGTGCATCCTAGCAAGGTTTTCGTATGTCAGGTGTGAACAAGGATACTCCTATTTGTTTGTCAAGTCAAATTCCATCACACTAGGTACAATGCCATCATGGTTTTCTATACCTTGATGCATTGTACCATGTGTGTTATCAAACATAAGGAAATTGGCCCTTTGAAAATCCCAACTCCTTTGAAAGTAATCATCATCATTTGCATTTTCGTCATCTTGTGTCTTGTTGAAATGACTTCTTCTCTTTCATCCCTTCTTGCTCATCACACTAACAAGGTAATATGACAGTTGATCATCATCATCATCCTCATCATCATTGATCCTGCATCCACAAATCATTAGCATATTGCATAAACGTATCATATAGGAAACATATGCATTGCATTTCCACCATCCTGTAACATGTTATTATAGACATTCTTCATAGATAAAGTGCATCAATTTTATTACATTGCATAACATTGTATTTATCACATAAATCATTGCACAACATTCATTTACATAAACATTTCATAACCATTTCAGATTACCAACTATTGCATAATCATAACATAATAGGCACATAAGCATTATAGATAATCCATTGCATACATACTTGCATAACATCATAAGGTCATCTCACACATTAAATTCATTTTTCATAAAACATCATCATATCATTGCATATAGTATATCACATTAAAAAATATCACATACATTACATACATTTAACATGTTTAGGATAATATAGATTTGTTATTCTAAGCATCTTAGAAAACAACCTCATTATCATATAAAACACGACCATTGCATTCACATTGCATTATATTGTCCATTAATCATCCATATCATCTCATAAATAACATCATAATAATTCATTGCATAATTTATTTCACATAAATAAGAACACACAAATCCATTACATGCAAAGCATACATCCATCCATAATCATTTCATGATTCATATCATTTTATGCATACACCATAGATCATTTCCATATCATTTTGCAATTTCCATATAACAGATCATATCATTTTGCATCATTACATATCACATAAATACATTTGCATATCATAAGTAAACAAAATGTAGGTATGTTAGTCATGCATACATCATATAACACCATAACATCATTGCACAACATATAGAAATAGAATCATCCATGCATAAATAAATGGTACACATCACATTACATCAAAATCATCATTGGCTCATATGTATCATCAATAATGTAACTGTCATAGTACAAAATAATTGAATCATTGTACATGTATGTCAATCAGTACAAAAAGGCCCATCGGGCTATCAAAAATGAGCCCATAAGGCATAGAAGGTATCATCTTGATCAAGGTCTACCCCCCTGTATGCTGCTCTCGCCCTTGTCATTGTGATCCTCTGCTAGTTTGTGGCTAGTCCGATGTGAGTACTCTAGGACCCATGCTACTTTGGGTACGGCCTCATCATAATGCATCTAATAGTACTTGGCCTCTCGGTTGGCATCCCTATAAGACCGGACGTACACTATACTCTGAGAGGAGGAGGCTGCCATGCTCTCCAACTGCTGTCTTCGACCTAGCTTGGTAGCTTCCTGTAACTTTGTAGCCTATCTCTATTGTATGGCCTAATCCCTCTCGGCCTTGATCTACTCTCTCTCGGCTTGAGCCTGATCTCTCTCCCCTATCAAGGTCTACACCTGGGCCTGTAGCAGCACAATCAAAGTATCTCAGGGATCCACCTACACTGTTGGCTACACTATTGGTTGTGCTCATGGAGGATGTACTTGGGGATAATCCTCATCCCATGGTGGTACACCTAGCAAGACATGCTCCTAATCCTACATCTGTACATCTGGCTAAACTAGAGGCTCGACTGGCTGCTCATGATGTGCACCATCCTTCTATCCTTGTCCTCCCCCTCTACCTCTCACTCTTCGCTAATCGTGGACTACTCCTAGAATAGTCAAATGTAGGGGAGGCTGGAACCAACCCCTGTATGCCTGTGTCACACCAGGATCTGCAGGCCCCTAATTGTAGGCCCATGGCTGAGCCACCAACTATCTGAAACTCTTGATGGCCTCCGAGGTAGGAATGTACCACCCCTATGAAACCTATGACATGGTGCTTGCAAAGATGGCCACATAGTCATTGTTTGGCCAATCCTGGGGCTCACCAAACTAACATTGCATGTGCCTGAGTAGATGTCTCTCAATCATCGTATTCTCACACCCATGCATGTAGCGGTCCTGGTGGGCAAATAAGAGTTGATCTGCATCACTGACCCATCTGGGCCGACCAAGGTACAAAAGCCATATGAATACTTGCATCTCATCCAAGACCCTCCTCTAATAGGGGATCTCATGCTCACCTATGTATGTAAAGGACACACCACCTCTATAGCGCCATACGAGGGGATCATCTAGCATCATCAAAACTGTAACAATCTACAGCCAAAGGACAATAATGTGCTCCCACGCCCATACATGGAGAAGTGTCACACCTGCTCCAAGTGCTCTATCGTCGATGTAGACATACTCGTGGAGAACTCTATATAAATATGCAAGAAGCACCGACCCCCAACAAAAATGAACTGGCTTGTAATTAACCATATGGTCCCAGTAGATTCCCCAACTGGGACTAAAGTATTGGCCTCATCTATCTCGGGAAACAAGACCCAAAATAACAACTGCAACAACCAAGCAGAAGGGAGGTGCCAAGGTCCTATGTCACTCGAGCTTGATCTGCCCCTCACAAATAATGATGTCCTCTATGGCAAGGACTCTATGGTAGGAATCCCGCCCCTCATCCATATCAAAAATGACCCACTAACCATGAATTGACAATCTCAAAATGTGCCAAATGTCCTCCAAGGTGATGGTGGCCTCGCCAGTGGGAAGGTGAAATGAAGAGGTCTCACTGTGCCATCTCTTGGCCAGCGCTAACAGCATCCCTAGGTAAGTGCAAATGGGATCTGCATGGGAAATGTACCATAGCCCCATGTTGTGAAGTCAATCCTAATCTCTGTCACTTAGGCCCCACAAATATTCGAACATATCACTTGACATGTGCTCTCGAGAGTAGAGCTCCCTTGCCGCATCCTGCATCAGGAAGGGTTATCATGTTAAAAAATTTGAAAAATGTTTTTTTGAGCATCCAACAAACCACTCCAGCGTCGCAATCCATGAAGGAATCATAGTTTGATTTTTAATCAAACTCCAACACTAGGGTACAAAAGGTCGAAAGTGCACTGCCGTGGTGCACTTTTCTTCCCAGCGGCACACTTTGAAAAGAAATAGGACTGCCGCATTGCAATTTGCAAATCACCCTGTCGGCCATGAGCTCAGCGTCGCAGTATGCTCCTACCAAATATGATCTAAATGCTTGGAAAAAATTTACTAATGCATATGCCTATTTCTCTACAATGTTATACTTCAATTCTATATTCTGGAGGGATTTACTGAAGAAAGAGATAGGTTGTTCATGCCCTTCATCATTTTTTTGTAACATGGCAGTTGTAACTATGTGAAAAGACACAAATGAAAAGATTTGAAAGGGATTACTAAAATCAAGGGACTTCAATACTGGAGCTTCCTTTATTGCTCTCTTGATGGATATGAATGCATCTAGGGCCTCAACTTTCCAGTCAATTTTTGCCCCTTTCTTCAACATCTTTGATATTGGTTTTACTATTTCTGCAAAGTTCAATATGAACCTTCTTACAAAATTTATGTCCAAAAAAGGACTTAATAGCCTTGACTATTTTAGGAATTGGGATTTTTTCTATTGCTTCCACCCTTTCTGGATCAATCCTTATGCCTTCTTTGGACACTATATGCCCCAATAACTTTCCTTATGTTACTGCAAAATGACATTTTTTAGGATTTAAGGAAATGCCATATTCAATGACTTTGATGAAATTTTTTTCTAAACGCTCAACATGATCTTTAGCCTTCCTTAAATATTTATTTAAGTCATCTTGGACACCACCATTATTACATTGATCAAATTAGAAAATGCAACATCCATAGCTCTTTGGAAAGTTCCTCTAGCATCTGTGAGTCCAAATGGCATTCTAACATATACATACGGTCCCCATGGTGTGGTGAAGGTTGTTTTGTACTACTTTGAATCCTTGATTTTCACCTGGTTATAACTAGAAAATCCATCCATCATAGATAAAATTCACATCCAGTAACTTTCTATAGCATGGCCTCCATATTTGGGAGTGGGTAGTTGTCCTTAAGAGAGGACACATTCCACTTTCTAAAGTCTACATAGAGCCTTATATCTCAATTTTTCTTTTTGACAGGTACTAAATTAGAGACCCAAGATGAATGTTTGATAGGCTTGATGATACCCCCCTCCCTAAGCTTCATAAGTTCCTCATGCATTTTAGGCTCTAAGGTAGGATTTATGGGCCTTTGTTTTTGTCTAAAAGGTTTATCATTTTTATTCAATGGGATATCATGTTCAAAAAAATCCTCTCTATATAGTTTGAGATCATCATAGGACCACAGAAAGACATGCTTATACTTCTTCAGTAGTGAAATCAACATCTTTCTAATTGTTAGGCTTATCCTTTTTCCAATATACAAATTTTTATGGGCTAGTTTAGTTCTGAGCTTGATTTCTTCAATACCTTTCCTTTTTACTAGTGTTTGTTTCTTAAGGGCTCAATCATTTCCATCAAACACCCTTTTAGGCACCACAAGTACCTTAGTAAGCTTATTAGTTTTAAGTTGAACAACTTATTTTCCAAATACAATCTGCTTCCCATCTACCTCTTCTATAAATGCATTAAAAAATTTCCAACTATAATTATTATTAGGGATTGTAGGTCTTGTCTTGAGCTCAACTTGTGAAAATCTTGACAAAGTGACATCATCTTTCTTCAAACCTACATTTTCCAAGAAGTTTTCCATCAATTTTTTTGACCTATCTATCCATTCAATAGAGAAAGCATCGAACAATTCAATGGTCTCCCATGCAACATTTTTGTACTGCCTTAGCCTTTTGTTTTTTGTGGCATACTTTGATCTTACTTGTGAAATAATCAACTCAAAATCCCCTCAAATAGATAGTAACTTAATTTTGTGCTTGAGAGCCATGTTCAATCCAATCAACAAAGCCTCATACTCTGTTATGTTATTTTTACACTCAAATGGCAATAAGAATGAATATTTGAATGTAGTAACTTTAGGTGAGATGAAGAATACTCTTGCTCCATTATCCTCTCTATTGCATACTCCATGAAAATACATTCACCATACACCATGTTCATTCTTGAAAACATCTCTATCAATTGGATCAGTATTCAACAATTCAGGTTGTGAAGACTCTATTATGAAACTTCCCAAATCCACATCACAGAAGCAATTCATCTGATTCTGATCAACATACTCCACAATCTGGTTCACTCTTGATTCTCTGTATAATTTCACTTCTTCACCATTTATTGGTATTATGGAATAAGAAAAATCAAATTGCAAATTCCCTCCTACCAAGGCAGTCCATTGTCTCGACAGAAGCAACCAAAAATGTGGGGGTGTGTCTATCACAGTGATGTCAATTGTATATGCTACTTGAGGGTGAGTGACCAAATTCACTTCTACGCCTTTCATGATTCCTACCACTAGGACTAGCCTACTATCCATTACATAGAATTTACCACCCATAGTATTCACCCACATGCTAGTTTGTTTCATGACACCTACTAGCATGATGTTAATGGCAACTCTTGAATCAATCATGCAATTTCTCACCATTTTGTTGTTTATGAGCAACGTTGTAAAAAATGGGTCAACTTGTGGAGGATTCACCAATGTATCACCAAGACATACCTTGAGAACTTTCATGTCTCCATGCCTGCCACTACTGACTTTGGTGATTTCTTTATTCTCCAGACTTGTATTTTTATTAGTTCCACTGGATATTAGTTGAATTGCACCATCTTTGTATTCTTTTATATTCACCATTTCCTATAGAGGTATAAACATCTTTACCTAATACAATGCTTGTGTGAATTCAAATGAGGAATCACTATCTACCTTGGCTATTTTATTTTGTTCTAGTGGTTCTTTATTTTCTTCTTTCTTATTTGTTTCATCATGCTTCTGTTTGCTTTTGTATAATTCCTTATTTCCCTCTTTATGAACATGCTTTTGATCATTCTTATTAGGTTCTTTATTTTCTTCCTTTTTTTTTTTTTTCCTTGTCTTTCTCTTTATCTTTCACAAATAATCCCCTTGGAGTACCCTCATTTGCATTTGTTGTTTTGTTTCTTAGCCTATAATTGATTTTTTCTTACTCGACTACAGAAATAGTTAACTCTTTAATCTCCTCCTTAATTGACCTTCTCAACTTATACTTATTTGGCCTGGGTGGTGTGTAAGAAGGTTGTGATTCATCATTTCTTTCATTTTCTTGATTAGAGAAGACTTGCTCTTCTTCCATGTGAATTTTGTATCTCTGATTGTTTACATCATACTCATAACCTTCATCACCTGAGGATGAATATTCTTGTTCAATTGGATGTAGGGTATGTTAAGTGAGATATATTATGGTATACTCTTCTTCATTGTCATATGGAAACTCTTCTTCTTGTATTGATTGTGCTACAACACAATGGTCTTGGAAATGGGAAAAATTACAAACTTGACACTAAGGGTTTTTATTGACCATGTAAGCTAATTTTTTCTTCAAGGGATCACGAGTTTCTTTATACTTAGGTCTATGAGTTGCAGATTTTCCATCCTTCCAATTTGTGTTATATGACATATCATGCAACCTTGGTCTCTCATTTTTGTATGAATTTTCTTGCTTATTCTGGGAATTGTTAAATTTTTGAGGAACTCTAAGGTTATCCCTTTTTCCCATCATCCCTACAACCTTCTTGTTGTTTTGAATGGTTAATGTTGTCTTTTTTGTTTTAGCTAAACTTCTAGGGCATCTGTTTCTAAGTTCATACCCCACTTTTGGATCAGAGGCCTTCAAATAAATACTTAGGGCTGCTGGGTTAGTTAGTTTGTAACCTTATGGTATTTTTTATATAATTTTGAAAACCTCTAATTGAAGTCATAAACTGACTCGTTTTGGTATTTTTGAATACTCAACAATTCATGAAGGGAAAAATCAGGGGCACACTGATTCCCATCTTGTTCTAGAAACTGGCTATGAAAGTCCTCTATTGAATCGATTGAAGCATCAGGTAAACCATTGAACTAGTCTCTTGCCTCTTTAATTAGTGACATCATGAATAATCTCATATTCACATGCTTGTATTCCATAGAAATATCTTGTATGAAGGGATTGAAATTTTTGATGTGTTCTTCAACCGATATCACATTGTTTCTAGTGAATTTGGGAACCATGTATTGTTTTCCATTGGATATGGGTATAACTAATGTCCTGTCACATCGAATTTCCTACATGTGCTCATGGGATTCTATCGATGCAGATTCATAGGTGGTGGGTTGGGATGGTACATGTATCCATAGTGAGGGTGTTGGTAGAAATTTTGTTGGATGTGCTAATGAGAGTATGTGTTTTGATGTGGCACTTGTTGCTGATGTAGTGGAGCATATTGTTGACCTGGTGGTGGATAATGCTAGGGAACATTGCCAGTATTTGGAGGTAGGGATCTTTGTGATGGTACATTATGTTGGGTGTGTTGTCTTGGGTTACCACTTGTGTTGTGAGGTACTTTTGAATTAATTGGAGCACCTTTGTTTTGATATGTTCCTTGTGGATTGAAATTACCACCCTTTTTATGTGGAGGGACATACTTGGGTTGTTTTTGTGCCTGAATATTTAATTGTGCCAACTTTTGGTCTATCTCTTGGGCTTCTTGTATCATTTGTTGTCTCTCTATAAGTTGTCTTTTCCACTTAAAATGTACTCAAAATTGTTGGTTATTCATACCCTCAAAATCACTAGCAGTGTAATCAAAAAACCCCTCATGGTTTTCCTCTCCTTGATGTGATGACGTTTTATAATCATATTCATTTTTTATTTGATCTTGCTCTACCTCAATTTGGTCTCTTAACTCCTTTGCTTTCTTAGGGCCCTCATTCCATTTAAAAATAGGATGACTATAAATTTCCTTTTCAAAAGGAGTATGAGGATCTTTTCCTAAATCATCACCATGGAATTATGATCCATGCAATGGATCAAAACTATTATTCATTGTAAGGAATTATTATTCTAAGTTCTCCCTACCTTCATTAATTACATCTGTTACTTTATCTTTTCCTTTGTTTATACCAGTCTTTGAAGGGCTAGACCCATTCTTATCAGTCCACCTACCATTTCTCTTTTTTGGACTTTCTTGGTGAAAGGATCTCCTACCATTCATCTCATAGGATGCTTTAAATGTATGAATTCTAGGGTTTGTATTTGTTGATGTGTATTTGAATTTCCTAGTCATGCACTTATTCTTACAGAGTAGCCACTTAATTCTTAGAGAAGTGAGAAAATTTTATAACTTCTTTTTCCTAGCAGAGTCTTGTACAAGATTTTTGACTCTATGATGAAGGCCTAGATTCATAATTGACTTCTCCCCAATAGATCCACCAAACTGTTGGATCTCAAAAATTCAGGTTACAAGTCCTAAGAGGACATCGAGCTCTATGATTAGACTTGTAACATTTTTTAACCAATGAACGAAGTAACCTATGTGATTGATGACTCCCTACTCTTTAGGCTCTGCTAGACCTAGGTAGGTAGACCTTGATTGCTGAGGTAGATTTAAAGTTGTCTAGTTTAATTGAACTTATGAATCTATCCATAATGGCATAAAGTGTCAAATAAATAGAGGTTTGATAACTATTTTGGTTCCAATGTGATAATTGTGGATTTATAATATGAAAGTAGATAAGTAGTGTATGAATGTGATGGACCAGTGCTTTATTGGGTATGCGGAGTCAATGTAGTTCTATAATAGGTGGCTAGTGTTGGTTATAATTCTAATTATTTTGCACTTAAATTTATTTATACCTTGTATAAATGTGAAGGGATGTGATTGAAAGACTCTTCTTATTTATCCAATTGATCCTATAAGATTACTATGATTTATTAAAAGGGTTTTAATCCCTCCTTGAAGGAACCAATTAATAGAATCACACAATGACAACAAATGTGTATTGAAAAAATAAAGTATACCCCTAATTTGAATAACAAGATAACATCAATGTGGAGATAGTATGAAAATATTATCAATTACCTAACTCTTCTTATTGATCCAAATGTTACCCCCAAGTTCTTGTAATCAATTAAGAGGATTTTAATTCTTTGACAAAAACCAATTAACTTGACCACTCAATAACAACAAATGTGTTTTGATGAAATTTAAATGTCAACTTTGATATACAACTTCAAATAACAAAGAAGTAGCAATGAGGAGATAGCTAGATAATTACTTTTAATTAATAAAAAATAGACACCAATCTTGAGCAACACAGAATTAAAGATCTTCAATTATCTTCAGCCAAAACTTATGCATGCATCATGGTCCATACAATATAATCTATATGATAAGGGTATGCGCAGGATCATGATGGGCCAAAAAGTGGCAATATGATGGGTATGTGGCTGACGAATATTTTTTTACCCAAAATTGATGAATCGAAAAGGGTTTTTAAAGGAGATTCTTAGCTTTCCGCCGATATAAATTATGCATTACTTTGAATTTAATAAGTAATTATTATTCATTTTCTATTCAAATTATGACTAAACTCTTGATCGATAGGCTAATTGAAAAACATCTATAGATTTCAAAGAGTATCACATTTTTTGAATCCAAAACATGTGTCACATTCTATGATTTGCATACTATAGGATTAAAAAATAAAAATTGAATTTCATGAATTTTTGACCAAGTTAAAGTGGTCAAATGTACCAGTTTTTATATTTTTTAAAAATTTGTAATAAAAAATTCATAATTAATTTTTTACCTAGAAAAAAATTACAAAAAAATATGCATCACATTGGGGCATGAGTCATCTACTTATATCTAAAATATTATAAAAATATGTTATCATTTTATTGTGGTTTGGGTGGTTAGACAGACACCTACTTCTTATTTTTTCCCTGAAATTTAAGTACCACTACATTTAAATTTCAAATTTTCACCAAATAGATTTTTTTTTTAAATAAACCTAGTAGTTTAGAAACTACATTCAATTTTCTATAGATTCTATTCTTACATATTTTTGAAATAAAGAGATAACTTATTCAAATTTTTACGTCAAGTTTCCTAACTCTGATTTTTCTAAAAATTTTGCCACTTAAGGGACTATTTTTTCCATGATGATCCTGCGCATACCCATAAAAATTCTGAAAGTATTTCTTCTATCTCCTATTTTATCCCTATTCACTCTCATCCTCTAATCAATACATATCCAACTTATATACCAATGTTTTCAAGAGGATGCACCTCTTCATAGATGTTTTTTTAAATGAACAACATTAAAACATTAACAAATTAAGCTCTAGTGACCCATAAATGGAATTTTGTTATATGATCTAAATAATCTTGTCTGAAGTGAGTATCAACATCTTCTAACACATTCCTTGTAGCTATCTCCATGATCACCATTTTCCCTAAATGCTCACATGCCTCATCTAGTGTTGATTCTTCGTTCTTTGCAACTTCCATGGCTCCATGCAATATCAACTTGCATTCCTTTATCCATTCACTCTGGTCTTTTAGGTTTCCATCATTTTTGAATAATATAGGCACTCCTTGTTTTACAGCATCAATAAATTCCTTTGCATTTCCTTGAAGTTCATCATAGAATTTCTTTTGTTGTCTCATGATATCTTTAGTAGCTGTGAGGGCTCCACTATCGAAGTACTTTTCTTTTGAAATTTCTATATTTTCTCATGTATTTTGTCATTTATCCTTTTGTGTTCTTGAATTACAACATAACCCTTGGAATGAGTCACCCAAAACTTGTTCATCCAAACCATCAAGTTGGCATGCCTTTTCTGGAATACTACAGAGAGTGCATCGAACATAGTTTTCTTCACCTGAGCATGTACATTTGATTCTTCACTGTGTTCTTTTGATTTTGAACATTCCCCTTGAGTTAATAATTTAGTTGATCCCTCCAATGTACCTTTGACCTTTCCTTAAAGAAATAATTTTCCTTGAGTATCTTCTCATTATTCATTTTATACATATCCCTTTCCTTGATCAACATTTGAATTTGTTCCTTATTTAGTTTGGCTACATTAATACCAATGTCAGCTTTAGCCATAGGATTAATTTCTCCTACCCTCAATTTCATTACATGGCCAAATTCATTTTTGGTGTCAATGATAATAGATTTCTTATGTGGAGGATACAGGGCCCAAATCATGAGAGAATTCCCATCAGGATTATATTTTGATCCTTTTAGGATTGAGATTATGTGTATCACCATTATCATGCAAGAAACTATCAAAAACAAGAGTTGAGTTCAAGTCCAAACCAGGGAAAATCATTATGCTAGATTCCTCACAATTTCCTCACTCTCTCAGAAGTCATATCCTTCATCTCATTTTCCACATCTAATTTCATGGTTTTCAACAATTGGGCTTCATTTCTATGTGTAATGTCTATGACATACTCCCTTATTTCTTTCCCCTTTTGTTTGTATAAGAATGACCTAAACTCAGGAGATCTTATAAATTCATCATCAGAACCAAAATATTTATAGGCTAACTACCTAGTATTTGCATTAGATATATCTTCAACCTCTCATTCTCTAATAGGAGGTTGATAGTTCTCTATTCTCAGTTTATAAATTTTATCCATTTGACCTTGTTGTTCATTTTCACCAGAGGATTGTTCAATCCTAAAAGACAACATTTCTGCTTCTTCTATGTCCTTCATTTTTTGCTCCATCTTTCTATTATACTCATCAATGGCCAATTCAACTTCCCTCTCTTCCATGTTTCTGATTATGTCATCATGTGGACAGGGTATATGAACATATCCACCCAAGTTTACTTTCTTTCTAGAAAAATCAATGGAGCCTTTAGGATAGAATCCCTTTCTTGGTGGATATTTCTTTAAATTGAAATGTGATAACTTATTCAAAATTAAATGATACCCTTCCTTTGACAACACAACAAAGTCTACAAAACAAAATGTTCTTGGCATGAATGATTGTTTCTCATAGGAAATCTAATTCATAATACTTGAATAATCCAATTTTCTAACAATTTCAAAATATGTGATTCTATTCGGTACTATTTTTGGGAGAAGAAAAGGTGTATCCTCAAAACCATACACCCTAATCATGGTCGCATCAACATAACAATACGAATCACCCCAATTGTGACCAATGGTTGTAGGTCCATTAAAATCTTTGTGTCTCAAAAATCTCTTAATCTCATCAGTCAAAGAATAATCACACTGGTGATTAAAAAACTTATAGAATATCTTGACCAAATATTCCTCAAAATGAACATAACTAGAACCCACAAATCCACTGTCCCAAATAATAGTTCACAATTGTACTGGCAGTGACTGATCTTCCTTATCAGATTGTGTAATTTTCAATTCTTCTAGACATATCCCTATCTCCTTTCCATAATACAATATCATATGAATGAGAATGGAATAATACTTGAAATATAGTGCGAGTGATCCATTTTTTATTTCCATTAACCTTAAGTCAATCCATTTGAAAATATGTGAGGCATAATAAAATAGCCTTGCGTTGTGGCACTTTATATATTCTGCAATCACCATTGGACCTATTGTCATGAATTCAAAGGCCTCAGTCCCTAATTCTTGACACACTGAGAAATATTTGTGTTTCAAGTAGGGTTTAAATAAATCAACATGAAAAGAAGGCCCATCATTATCTTCAAGTGGAATAAGGTTTCCATCCTTTCTAGGTATATGTAATGGCAATATCCATCCCTTATAAGTCATGTCCATTCTCCAATATTCCCTTTCCAAATCATCATGTACAATTGGCTCATCACATGTGTCACTTAGGTTAAAAACTTCACAAAGTGCAGTCTTGGACACATGTATCAAGGGCTCACCTTGCAGGTTGCAAATAGCTTCTAGGTCTAGGTTGTAGTCTTTAGCTAGAAGTTTCACAAGTTCTACATTCATGAACACATTTGGAATGATGAGTTTTCCCAAATTAAAACTCCAAGGATTGCACATTGGTTCAAACCTATTTCTCTTATGATAGTGGAACATGAATAAAACTCATAGCCTCTAATAGGGGTCCATGCATCTCCTATATGTTTGCATTTGTTCTCAAACTTTTCTACATTGGCCCTTAGTTGTGAAAACCTTCTAGCCTTTCGCCCTAAACCAAGTAACTGATTGATAAGGTCTTGGTTCAATTTTTTTTCTTTTTATTAAGGTTCCTCCCTTTTTTTAGTTTTCTATTTTTTACATCTATGTTGACTTCTTTCACCTTGTTGTTTTCTACCCTTTATTTTCCAAGAGCTTGATCCTTCCATTTTTTATCCTTCAAGGTGATAGCATCCAATTATAATTATAGAAAATTTCATAATATTACTTGAGAATTCTTGGCCGCACTAAATTTTTTGGCTTCTATCCAACCTCCCATCCTTCTCACTACAAATTATGGAAATCCTTTTGTTCATTCTTATTTCAATCAGAGAATATTTACATAATGTACATTCGTGCAACCATTAATTTACACTCTTGAGTATGAATGTAAGCAAGTTTTTTGAATTTCACAACATCAAAATGAAAAGGTTATATCGGTGAGACTCCTTCAGTATTTTGTCTAATCTATGTATCCAACTTGTTGCTGCCTTTGTTTTATACATTCACAATTGATTTCCAAGAGATAATTGAATGTCTTTTCAATGTGGAGTGTCATTTTTTTTATCATTCTTGGTCAAGAAGATTGAATAATTTTCCCCCTGATGCTATATAACTAACCCATTTTCTTGTTTTTCAACTCATACTAATTTAGGGAGAAATTGTGAAGTTTCCTTGATTTCAAAGTATTTTGGATCACTAGAAGTACTTTCGATCATCGTTTGGTGTCACTCTGATGAATATCAAACCTTTTTTATTATCATTAGCATTAAAAGAACCATCTCTGAGAGAATGGAGTGTTGCTTCGATGTTGTTTGGTCTCATTGATATGCTCCATCTACCGCTTCATTCATTTAGATAGGTTGACAAGACTCTTCCCAAAATTTCCCTTATTGACATAACCCACATAGTTGGTGAGATCTGAGTGATTCATTTTTATTGTACAAGTCTCCCCAATATTTTTTCTCTTGTTCGGTTAGTGAAAGAAAATATTTTTCTCACTGATGAAATTTTTGTCAGTGTGAGTCAAGAGCTCGACATGATCTGACAATTTCACTTCGATTACTTTGTTCTTGTAGATAAGCTTTCATCAGTAAGATAAAAAACATTTTCTTCCTGATTGTGTATCCCTGGGGTGTTTCATCATTATGAATTGATTCACTTCTTTCTGATATGCAAAAAATATTTAAGTTGAAAGGTTATGACCTGTTGATTGGGAATACCTACACATGTTCTTGCCGATAAAGACCAATTGTTTTAATGATCTTACTCAATGAGGCCTAGAGGAATTCCTATGTATATAAGGAAAAATTGATGGGATCATTAGTGAACATGGGTTTTGATATGGATCTTGTCACTTAAACTTCAACAGTTTGTATTGTTTATGAAATTAAGGTGTGGCAAATTTTTGGGGTACTTTGGGGATAGGGGAGTGAAGGACAGTAAAATAGTGAGTTTTTTACAATTCTAATAGGTTGAGGGATTAAGGGTTGATGGTTTAGGGATTAGGGTAGAGAGTTGAGGGTTTAGGGTTGAGGGTTTACAGTTTAAGGGTTGAGGGTTTACAATTTAAGAGTTGAGGGTTTAAGGTTTACTATTTAAGGATAGAGGGTTTAATGGTTTAGGGGTTGAGGGGTAAGGGTTGAGGGTTGAGGGTTGAGGATTGAGGGTCTAAGGGTTGAGGATTGATGGTATAGGGTTTAGGGTTTAGGGATGAAGGGTTAAGGGTAGAGGGTTAAAGTTTTAGGGATTACAGCTTCTAGTTTAAGGGTAGAGGGTGTAGGGTTGAGAGAGAGGGGGGTTGAGGGTTTTAGGGTTTTAGGGTTTAAGGGTTGAAGGTTTAGGGTAGAGAGAGAGAGGGTTGAGGGTTTTAGGGTAGAAGGTAGAAAGTAGAGGGTTAAGGGTAGAGGTTAGACAGTTTAAGGGTTAAGGGTAGAGGGTTTAGGGTTTAGGTTTTAGGGATTATGATTTATGGTTTAAGGGTACAAGGTGTAGGGTTGAAAGGGAGAGAGTGGGGTTTAGGGTTTAAGGGTTTTAGGCTTTAAGGTTTGAGGGTTGAGGGTTGAGGGTAGAGAGTAGAGAGAGAGAGAGAGAGTTGAGGGTACACAATTAAGCATAAAGGGTAGATGGTTTAAGAGTTTATAGTTTAAGGGCTAAGGGTAGAGGGTTTAATGTTTAGGGTTTAGGGATTACGGTTTATAGTTTAAGGGTAGAGGGTGTAGGGTTCAGAGGGAGAGAGAGGGGGGAGGGGGTTGAGGGTTTAAGTGTTGAGGGTTGAGGGTTGAGGGATGAGGGTTGAGGGTAGAGGGTAGAGGGTAGATAGAGAGAAAGAGAGAGGTTGAGGGTTTTAGAGTTTAAGGTTTGAGGGTAGATGGTAGAGGGTAGAGGGTAGAAGGTAGAGAGAGAGAGACAAAGACAAAGATAAGGAGAGGACTAAGGTTTTTAGGGTTCAAGGTAGAGGGTAGAGGGTAAAGGGTTTAAGTTTTTAGGTTTTAGGGTTTATAGTTTACAGTTTAATGGTCAAGGGTTTAAGGGTTTAGGGTTTAAGGGTTAAGAGTAGAGGGTAGAGGGCTGAGGGTTAATGGTAGAGGGTAGAGGCTTGAGGGTTAAGGGTAGAGGGTAAAGGGTTTAAGGGTTTAGAGTTTAGGGTTTAGTTTTTATAGTTTAAGGGTTGAGGGTGTAGGGTTGAGAGAGAGAGAGGTGGGGGGGTTGAGGGTCAAGGGTAGAGTGTTGAGTGTAGAGGGTATAGGGTATAGGGTAGAGAGAGAGAAAGAGAGAGAGGGGGTTGAGGGTTTAAGGGTTTTAGGGTTTAAGTGTTGAGGATTGAGGGTAGAGGGTTGATAGTAGAGAGAGATATATATATAGAGTGTGAGAGAGAGGTTTGAGGGTTTTAGGGTTGAGGGTAGAGGGTAGATTGTAGATGGTTTAAGGGTTAATGATAGAGGGTCTAGGGTTTAGGGTTTAGGGTTTAGGAATTATGCTTTACAATTTAAGGGTAGAGATTGTAGGGTTGAGAAAGAGAGAGTGGGGTTGAGGGTGTAGGTGTAGGGTAGAGGGTAGAGGTTTAAGGGTAGAGGGTAGAACATTTAAGGGTTTAGTGTTTAGGGTTTAAGGGTTTATGGTTTATATTTTATGGTTTAAGGGAAGAGGGTTTAATGGTTTAGGGTTTAGGGTTTAGGGTTTAGGGTTTAAAGGTTGAGGATTTAAGGGTTTAGGGTTTAAGGGTTAAGGGTAGAGGGTAGAGGGTAGAGGGTTGAGGGTTGAGGGTAGAGGGTTGAGAGTAGAGGGTAGAGGGTTGAGGGTTAAGGGTAGAGGGTAGAGGGTTTAATGGTTTAGAGTTTATAGTTTAAGTGTAAACAGTTTAAGGGTTTAGGGTTTAAGGGTTAAGGGTAGAGGGTAGAGGGTTGAGAGTTGAGGGTTTTAGGATTTAAGGGTTGAGGGTTTAGTATTAAATTAGATGGATGTTGCATGTAAAAGTTTAAATTTTAGGAGCTTGAAGATATAAAATGGAAAATATGACATAATATATTCAAATTTATTATTAGTGATGGCTATGGGAAAAAAAATATTTTCAACTAATTTGGAAAACATAAGATCTTTCATCAATTTTAGTGCAAGTTTCCATTAAATTTTTTTCCATAAAAAATTCACTTTCATCATGTGCTTAAATAAATTCAAGTGACTTGACAGAGTTGGTTTAATGCAATTTTTCATTCATTCATACCATCTACATTTCTAAGAAATAAAAAAAATGGAAAATTTTGTGCAATTGAAAATGATTTTTGTCTAAGTTACGTCATTTCCAAAGAAATAGTGAATAATTCCATGATATATAATAAAAAAACTCTTCTTTGAATTCATGTTCTTCATTGCTTGGTTGAAAATCACAATGTGGTTTTGACAACAATAATCACAAAAATCTCTAGTTTCCAAAGGTGGCAGCAACTTATACCCTAGGTTTGACACAAGTCTTTTCTCCTAAGCACTTATCCACACTCCAAATACTCCCCTCAAACCCTTATTAACATTGAGCAATGCTTACATGAAGCAATTTTGTACAAATCCCTCAAAGTACTAGGTTTTACACAGTATAGTAACAAAAAGAAACAAACTATCCTCAGTAACTCACACAAAATGATGATTTAGAAACACTCCCTTTTTCAGCACATGCATATAGACCTACAAAAAATTAGTACCAAGTTTCATATATTTTCACTAGATGCATCAAAATTTATGGGCTTTTTTAATCTCGTTATAAATCCTAGGTTGGGGAAAACAATGTTTGATAAGATATGTAATGTTTGATAAGTGGTTATGCAATGTAAATTAATGCTTTGAATTTTAAAGATATGCAATGCAATGTAATCAGTGATATCAATTTGTTTTATAAAAAGCAATGTAATCAGTGGTATGGATATGTTTGAAAAAATGCATTACAAGTACTTTTCTTGCAGTATGGAGGTAGTGTATGTATGAAAAATTTTCTACCATAGACATATTTGATAATTCCAAAGATCTCATTGCCTTCTTTCATAAAATTCTTTGGTGTGATTCATAAAATTCAATGTAATCAGCGATATCAATATGTTTCATAAAATGCATTACTTACTTTTGTTCTATGTGTGTTTGTGAACATGTAGCATTCAACACCATGCTGAGAAAATGACTAAAGGCTCTAAAATTGGAAGAATGTGAAGTTAAAAATGCAAGGATAAGAGAATAAAAAATTGAAGCTCATGAAGCAAAGGAATTGTAGCCCATACAGCCAGAAATTCCTTTACAATCTAAGAGAGATGCCTAATTTCCAAAACAAAGGGTACAAATGAACAAAATTTGTGGAAGGATGCAAATGGATCTCAAAGTTGGGGGAACATCATCAAGCATAGGTGAAGTTGAATGCATATCTCCAGTTGAAGACACACCAACAACAACATGTGGTTTTCCAAGTACATTAGAAATCACATCTCGAGTTGAAGACACTAGCAACAACATGTGGTTTTCCAAGTAAATTGGAAATCACATCTATAGTTGAAGATACACCATCAAAAACATTGTTTTTTACAAGTACATCAGAAAACAAATCTCTATTTGAAAGAACTCCATAAATGACATCTCAAGTTGGAGGTACAACATCGTTTACATTTCAATCTCAAGGTATGTCATCAATTGAACCTTCGATTGAAGGTACACGATCTATCCCCAATGTTGTTGACATTCCTAATGTTGACACAAATTTACATTTGGGATCTCCTAGAGTTTTTCATAGAAAACCTAAATTTTAGATTGATATTGATTCCAATGTTTTGAAATGGATGCCTAATAAGATTCCAAAATTTTCATGTCAAATATATGCATAAAGGATATGGAGTTTATTTTTTGAGAATCTAAGTGAGGGTTTAAGATGCCGACTATTTATTGAAATGATGAGGCAACTCAAATTTAGGCCCACCATGAAGGCTCTTGGGCTAAGAGTTTTGAATGAATCAAGTGAAAATTCTATTGTAAATAACTTGATGAGTGTATACAAGAGTGTGGGTTCTACCTCACACACGAAGGATAGTTGTGCCACATGATGTGTGATGACAACAACACTATTAAGAATTCAAAAAAGGAACAAGGTAAACCTTAAAAAGACAAGTAAGTCTTGTAAAATAAGTAGATCATCTCCAGTGATATACAAATGAAGGCATGAAAGAGTGTAGGATCTAAATAGCAATGAGTTATGGGCATTCTCCAGTAGAGTGCCATGAAAAGATAAAAGAATTGCTCAAGCCTTGAGATCTTTAATAGTAAATTATTGGAAGGATAACACAAGGACATCTCCCAATCAAGGAGATGTTGTAAGAAGGAGAATTGGTAGTAAAATATATGAGCCACATCCAAATCATTATTTGGATACCACTCAAACCCAATTTTCTGCTGATTTTGTACAAAAGTTTCCTAAAATTAAAATATGTCAAAGGTATTTTGAAATGCTAAAGCCATTTTATGTGAAAATATATCACACATGTACTACTTGTTGCTGTAGAGTACATATTAATTTTTCTAACCATTATGATGTTTATTGACGTATATGTGTAGATATGCATACTGACAATGTTTTGCAGGAATGTAACATAAAACCTACACCTAGATCATCAAGGGAATTAATATCTTCCATTTTATGTGAAAGATTGGATGGTCAATTTTTGTACAAGAAGTCATGTTTGGATGGCACATGTGATAATTGTGGTGGCATGCAACATTTTCCAATTTTCCAACACATGGCTAGTACACACACAATTGGAGATAGAATTGTGGAATTTGGAAAATACAAGACAATGGCCTAGAGTCTAAAATATGGGAAAGAAGTAAAGAGGTGTGAATTGGTTAGTGATAAGATTCCAGTGTATTAGTTTATGGGAATTTTCTATGTTCAAGTGGTCAATTAGTATGCAAGGCATACCCATAGGGCTCAATGGTTGGACTCACAGTTCAAGTTATGCAAAGTCATGTTTTCACTTCATAGCATCATTTCAGTTTTTGACTTCATAGAGAACTACACACTATAGTCACAAAATGAGGTGCAATCACAATACTACAAGTCCACATAGGTTGCTATATTTGTTCATATAGCATTCATTCATGCAAATGATAGTACAAAGGATAAAAAGAAAGTATTGATAGAGTATCACTTTTACATCAGTTATGACAGACACATTCTATAGAGTTTGTGCAATGTTTCTTTCAGATGTTCTATGCTAATCTGGCTAGTAGGGGCATATCATTCAGTTAGCATATCATATGGTTAGATAACTATACATCACAATTCAAGAACTACATAATTTTTTATTGGTTGATTAGGATGCATTGGATCAATGGTGTTCCCCATATGTGGAACTTCTTAGAGGTCTGGCATGGAAAGGGGGGGAATGATGGAGCAGGTGCATGTATCAAAGAGATTTAGCACGAGAAGAGTTAATGTACAAATATAGTGTAAAGTTGATAGATACAAGATCAATTGTCTAGTGGTGCAATCATGCAATGGGTCAAGGTAGTGAAGGTAATTCTTTAGTTAATAGATTTTTTCATTTAGTAGATTATACTAACATTGCAAAATATGAGGATTGTTGTACACTAATAGGATCGAGTGAGGTACACTCTTTTAGAAGCTCTAGCGTAGGTACATGGACTATCCATATGTGGAATATGGCATGCTTTTGTTTTACATGTACGCTTCAAGCATGGAATGATTGTGAGTCAACAAAGTGGTTTGATGAATGGTATGTAAGAAGTCTAACCCCACTTGAAACTTATTAGCTCCCAATGACTCTACAAATCATGAAGATGCAATCATCAATTGAATTTGATCATGTATCAAACCTACTAGAACCAAGATATATATATATATATATATATATATATATATATATATATATATATATATATTACTTTCAGGTTTTATTTTGATGTTCATTAAATACATCTAACAACATGAACATATCAATGCAGGGCCTGTTTATGTGGTGATTGCAGATGATGACAATGAAGAGGGTATAGATTATTACCTATGTCATTGTATCAAGGCCAGCAAAATTAAATTGGATTCCCCATATATAGATGGAGAAAAAATAGAATATCATACAGATTCGGTGGTTGTTACTTGAACATGGCTTAGATGGTACCCAGTCAAGAATGTTGCAGTTTGAGGACTTTGACATGCATCGAAAGATTCTTCACTACTCAAACCTTTTCATCACTGCCAAATTTCATCTGATCAAATCTAAGGGAAGAATTGTGAACACGAACTTATGGAAAGTGTGTGAGTCTGACCACGAGGAAATACTTGACATAATAGAGAGTAGAGTAGACCCAGATGGTTCCCTAGATTGATTTGTAAGTATGCACATTGAATTTGTAAAGTCATGTTATTGATCACTACTTTCTATCAAGAATTTAAGTTTGATTGTAGAAGGGTTTGCAAAATTTTATTAATGTTAATTTGAAAAATGATAATTATATGCTACTCTCTATTGACCACCTTTAAGTTGATATTCTTTATTGGCATCTGATGTCATATGCATTTAGGATTTTCATTTATGCATTTGTGACTGTCTTTTAACCCACTTATTAATTATATGTTTTCTTTAGTGAAGAGATATGCAAGACTAGTGAAGGAGAAAAAAGGGAAAGGATTCATTAAAGATTGTCAACTTAAGGAAAGAACAACATTGGTTACTGGTGCATTTTTTAGTTTTCAATATTCTCTTTCTTTTCCATTTCATAGATTTCTTAGATTCTTATATGCTACATAGGATCATCGAGACATGAGAAAGTAGAAAAATATGGACCAAATCACCATTGTAGGAGAATCAATTGATCTACTTATAACATGCATGAAGGTGATAATAGATTTGGTCAGAAGGTGTATGTATGACATCATTCAATTATTGGTCTTTTAATGATTTTTATGTGAGTCCATGTTAGAAATTGTTAGTATTTTGCAAGTTTTTTGTGGACCAAATTCTAGTGAGAGTACAAAACCACAGAGAGCCTACTACCCATGTTTTTCCAAGGGAGCAAGGAATGCACATGTTTTGAAGTATTTTGGAATGAAAATAACTAGGCCACCTGAGATGGATAGGAGAAAACAAACTGGGTAGCAACTCCTTTTGTTTCTTCTTGTACAATATATTTT